>ML109927.1:0-57091 GCA_003697995.1 Taxidea taxus jeffersonii
TGGTGCTGAAATGTTACAGAAGCCCTAGGAAATGAAAATAGTTATGAATAGACTTTTCTAAACTCTTTAACATAGCACACTTTGATCTGATTCTTTCATGCTCTGGCCAGATTCTACTTCCATGGCCAACCTTCCGGCCCATCACCCATGCTGTTTGGTCAGCTCAGTAGGTCTGCACTCCATTCCCCACTGTATGAATGAAACCAGCACCCTTACTTCGAGGCTTGAATCAACTGTGCTCTCTATATTCTGTAGTATATTGTTGTTACCTCTATCATATAGGTTTTCAGTTTTTTAATGAAGTTTTAAATTTTAGCTCCAGTATAGTTAACATACAGTGTTATATTAGTTTCAGGGGTACCATTCTATTCATTAGTCAGCACTCACCATGATAAGTGTACCCTTTAGTCCCCATCCCCTATCTCACCTATCCCCCGTCCCACCTCTGCTTTTCTGGCACATATTTCATGTCTTTGTGCTTTGTGCTATAGATATTTGCTGCTAGGCCTGTCTTTTGTTTGTTTGTTTGTTTACCAGACTGTAAATTTCTGTAAATCAGAGTATGTGTCTTTTTAGTGCTGTGTCTGAGTCAGTAATGAGCACGATGTTCTGTTTATCAATGTTTATAACATGTTTGTTAAGTGAATGTGTGAGTGAGACAGTGGCTGATTTGCAGGCAGACCTCCCTTTTCCTTGGTCAGTCAGTGAGAGTGAATCTAGAAAGCCCACAATCAGATGCATTATTTTTTTCTTTTTTCCAGATTCATGTGCTTTTCGTGACTCTCATGATCTTGTTAGAAGCACCAGCTCTGGAAATAAGGAGCTGTTAAATCCAGAACATTTTCCAGAGAATGTATTTATCAAATCAGAGATGAAGAGAAAAATGAAAGAACTGGGCCATAAGGAAGAAAAGGAGGTGGGATGAGAATACAGTTTTGTTTTCCCCGAGGTGAACCTCTCTGTGAGGTTTAGACAACCGAGGAGCCAGGAAAGAGGCTCAATTAGATTTTTTGAAATCTCACTTTAATGCGGGAGACAAACAAGGAACAATGCATAGTCATTGCTAGTTGTTGCTCCATGACAAGTAGCCCCTCTCATGATTGAGTAAGGACTTCCTATGTCTGGAGGGGTGGGGTTATGCAAATAAAGGACAGATGAAGGAGGATCCTCTGGCGATCAGATGTGGTCTACTTGCCTCTGCAGATTCCTTGGTACCTCCCTCTGTCCTCTAAGGAAGCTGTTACAGTAGCTCTAAATTCCCATTTTCCCAAGTCCTGTTTATTCTAATTGCACTTCCTGTTTGCAGGGAAGGAGTGCACAGACTCTCCTACAGTTATTTGGATGTTTGCTGAGGCAGAGAGAGGATTCGTGAGTTGAGCTGAGCCGAGCTGCTTCTGTTTCTTCAGCTGGCTGGGAGGGGGTGGGGGTCTCTTTTCTCCATGGGGGTGAGCAGTGCAGCAGAAGGCTTTCTATAGAGGCTCTTTGAGTCAAAAAGCAGAGGTTCGTCTGCCCTTGCCATTATGTCTGGAACCCTCAAGGCAGTATTTGGAATTCATGCTCCCCACCTGTGTCTACCAATACACTCCCTGGGGCATGACTCAAAATTATTCACATGCTAGTATTCTGGCCTAGACCAAAATGTTTTAAAGTTATTTATGTTCCAATTACACTTCATTACTTTTTAACTAAAGATCTCATTTCATTCCAGTGATGAATCCAATATAATCTGGGTCATTTCAAAGCAACCATAGAGAACCTGCATTTGGGGGACATATTTCAAGAAAGACACAGCATAACATTTAGAACCTTCCTGAATTTATGAGATAAAGTACTTCGGTAAAGCTCAGAGATTCAATTTGGAGTTGCTACAAAAGGTAATTAAAAAAAATTCTTAAAGCTTTTCTTAATCAAGTTCTGGCAATATCCATATTCATGAAGCAGGGGGTTTTTTTGTGTGTTTTTGTTGTTTGCTTTTTGGGTTTTTGTTTTTGTTTGTTTGTTTTTTGTTTTTGAAACAGGTTTTATTCTTTCCTTTAATACTGTGATTAAATCCAAATAATGTTTCAGTAGATCTTTGCTCCCACAATGTCAAAGCTATCATTCTGATTTCTGTGATTTTGTTAGAGAGAAAGAAATTCTACTAGGGCCTCTCCCACAGTCAAAACAAATTGTTTCAAAGGAGAGAGGTGTGTTCAGTGGCTTAACAACAACCTCCGTGAATTAGTTTCCCCCTCATTTCAGACTGAAATCTCATTTTTTGGCTAAAGCTTTCCCCAAGGAAAAGGAGTACAACATGTCCTTGAGGTTCTCATTGCCAGGATTTAGCAAGAGAACTGATTTTTTTTTCCCCTCCCCTGCAGAGGTCTACAGAGTCCTGGTTCAGAAGATTCAGCTGAGAAATTCTTTTCCCTCACATTTCTTAAAAATGTTATCTTTGGTTTTTGTCTTGGGTGGGAAATTTTTGAGCTTTTCTTAGGGGTGTTTTTTTAAAATTTTGATTTAGTTCTCTGTGGGCAAATGGTAACTTTGTGTTGATTTTAATTTGCATGGTAAGATGGTATGGGTGCTTCCATGGTATTAGCTTTGTAAAGACCATGTGAAAGGCTAGAACATTAGCAAACATTTGATTCACTTGTGGAAGTGACCCCAGTTTGCCAGGTCAAGGATGGACCTTGGGCATCTGCTCCCATGTCTGCTACCACATATGACTAAATATGACCTTGGAGAAGACCTTCATTTAGTAGGGGCTTGTTTCACTATTTTGTCAACCACAGAGATTGGACCAAAGGTTCTTTCCCTAATTGTTCTGGGGAACACTGTGACCTTTGACATGGCAATAAGTGTCCTGTATAATACAGATGGAAATAAAGATGGAAATAAAGTAAAACTCCGGTTAAATAGGTGTGAGAAATGTTTCCAATACACCCATCTTGAAGATTCATATTTTCTATTAGCACTTTAAAGCCTTTAACTTTTCCGTAGTACAGAAACATTACAGAAACCTGTATAAATCTGTTCTTCAAACTTTACTGACCATTGTATCGGTCAGTATAGACTCAGTTATGCTGAGAGAAAAAACTACATCCAAATTTCATAGGCTTAACACAAGAAAGTCTCTCTTTCTCTTTCTCTCACTTCTCATTACATTTGTAATGTGCTTTAATGGAGAGGGTTTTTTTGTTCATAGTCACTCAGGGATACCAGCTGATGGAATAGACATCATCATGAAAATTGCAGATCATTTGGCCAGAAAGAAATGAGGATGTTTAGGAGGATCTCAAATCAACTATTAAATGTTACAGCCCAAATACAACACATATAATTCCCACTCAAAACTCATTGGCCAGAACTAGTCACATGACCCTTGTCAACTACACAGAAGGTAGAAACTGCACAGAGGAAAGGAAAGCTGGATGGTGGTGAGCAGAACTAATAACTACTCTGACTTTGGAGCCCTGTCTTATTGCAAAAGCTATAACTAACTTTGAATTACATTCTGGAAAATTCTGTAGTGGGGGCGCCTGGGTGGCTCAATGGGGTAAAGCCTTTGCCTTTGGCTCAGGTCATGATCCCAGCATCCTGGGATCTAGTCCTGCATTGGGCTCTCTGCTCAGCAGGGAGCCTGTTTCCTCCTCTCTCTGTCTGCCTCTCTGCCTACGTGTGATCTCTGTCAAATACACAAATAAAATCTTAAAAAAAAAAAAAGAAAATTATGTAGTGGATGCATTTTCTAAGAGCCCTTCCATTTCTGTCAGTCTATAATTCTGTAATGTATTTGCAGAAAAACTTTCCCTTTTCTAGTTAGTATATATGCTTCTCTGGGAAAAAATACCTTATTTCTTTTTCCTCATTTATTGAGATAAAATATATATAACATAAAATAAAAACTGTTATTTTATAAGCTAAAGCTTTAAAAGATGAAACTTTTAGTTGACTGTAGGATCTTTAGGAGAGCTGGTCATGGTGTATCTTCACATGAATCACTGAACATTTATATTTTGAGTACAATTACATACCCTTAGATTAAAAGGGAAAATGAGGTCTGCCTGTGGCTAAATCCTGTTAAAAACAGAATCTAGACAGTCACTGCTTGGAGGACAGTTCAGCACAAATTTGTGAGCCCTTTGGTTGGATCCCTTTTCTATTCACTTTCTGCTGCTGTTAAAATCCCAAAGATGTGAAGGGAAAGAATTCACCTTCCAGAAACAGAATATGTATATATAAAAGAGGATATATACATATATATGTATATATCCTTCTTGTTATAGAAGAGGATATATATGTATATATAGAAGAGGATATAATTATATATATTTTTTCACATTAATATCCACACATGCACACACTATATATATATGTGTGTGTGTGTGTGCATGTCTGTATGTGTGTGTATACATGTATATGTATACACACACACATATATATATACACATACATATATATATATGGGTGTGTATATATATATATATATATATATATATATATATACATATATATATATATATACCTCTATGCTCCCTTACAGGTGCTGGTGCTAAAATTACATAATGTTCCCACCATTCTTTTTTTTTTTTTTTAAGATTTTATTTGACAGACAGAGGTCACAAGTAGGCAGAGAGGCAGGCAGAGAAAGAGAGAGGAGGAAGCAGGCTCCCTGCTGAGCAGAGAGCGATGTGGGACTTGATCCCAGGACCCTGGCATCATGACCTGAGCTGAAGGCAGAGGCTTTAACCCACTGAGCCACCCAGGTACCCCAATGTTACCACCATTCTTTATCCACCTATGTTTCTTGCTCTCAACCTATGTCCTGTGACTTTTTTTTTTCCCTTAAATTCTCTTTGTCTTCTAAGGAAATCGTAAGACTATAGTCTTGCAGAAACAAGAGGCTTGCATGGCATTATTTTCTTTAGGGGTTGGGGGATACAATTTATAATGTCTGGGTGAGCTGCTGACTTGTCAGCAATAAGAGAGGCTCAATCTATCTGCACTTCATTCTAACCAACTATCTAGTGGGACCTCAGTGACCAGGGTCATATTTAATTTGTCACAGAGCAGCTAGAGGCTATGATAAGTTCATAACCTTCTACGTCCCTTCTCTCAATATACATGTGATTTGTTGGTGTGTTTCTATACCATCCTGAGAATGGAGGCAGATTTATAAGTATTTTGTAATGCAAAATGGAGCTGAGCACAACACTGTGCACAGTCATGGTGTGTGAATTGCTAATAGGCCACGGGTCTGGGTTAAATATACATCACGTCTTGCGACATTAATCAATTCCTAGAGCTGAGCGAACACAAGGCTTGTCCTTTGGGGACACAAAATGCCTATTTTGAAGAAAGGAATTATAATAAGGAGCACATAGGCATTCTAGACCTTGAAGCTCTTAGCAGCAGCACATCTTTTGTTTCATTTTTGAATGAAAAGCATTTACAAGAAGACACTTGTGTTAGATGCAGCCTGACTTTTTTGAAAAGGATAAATACAGTGGCTTTGCATCTATATGAAATATCCAAATGTTTGGCAAGTTACTCGTTCCCAAATCTTTGGCCCTTGGACGACATAATAAAAAACTCCTCTTGTACGCAAAATTTCTTCAAGGCTAAGCCCATCATGAAAAATTAATGGATTTATGAGTGGATTTATTTCTTTTCTTCCTCTCCTCTTTGCTGTCATATACTGTTAGAACACAGACGGTTTCTTCTCCTTTGCCTGTACTTCCAAGATATAACATCTTCTTATTCATCTGTTTAATTTAAATACTTGTGAAGCCATTGGGGATGGCATACAGCCATGCATAGCACCTCCACAATGCTTTTACATCTATCTTTTGGTGATGTGACCAGCATCATGTGAAACATTTTAGGCAACCCGCCATCTTCTGCATTTTAAAGATGGGATAACTGAGATTTAATTTAAATGACTGGTCAAGGATATTTAGCTAGAAAATGGCTGGGATGGGACTAAAAATCAGATCTTCAGGTTACAAGTCAAGGGCTTTCCCTAACTGTGGTAGTTGTTCATACAATTAGTTCCCTCGTTATGTGCTTTAGGTGTTATTTGTTTATAAATTCCTTGGGCTTTAAGAAGGTAACAAACCCCCACTGAAAACATGTTTCAAAAGATGAAAAGACATCAGTAAAACAAAAAATTTATTATAGATATATACCAACACCTAGAGGTGTTAACAACTTTTAAAGTGACCTTTTGTGTCTTTGTTCCCAGACCCAGCATGCTAGATAGATGGGGGCAGACCTTGGGTTAGAAGGATCAGAATTTTTCTATGAAATCCCTCTTATGAGAAAACACTTCTCCCCATCTCTAGCTGTTTCTTTTCATGTGGGAGGAACTTGGTGGGTATCTGTCCTCACCTCACCTGCCCTTTGCTTACTCTGATCTGGAGGAGGAAAGGTGACTGATCTGATTATTACACTTGTGACGAACGAATGAGGCATAAGCAGAGTCAGCTTGGCCACTCTGTTCTGTATTCTAATGTCGTCTTTCTGCTCTGCTCCTCCGGGGGCTGGTTTTGTCCCTGTGTGGGACGGGTGGGAAGCTTGCCTTTATTCAGTGTGGCTATACCTGGGTAGAGAGTCTATCTAATTCTCTGTACACACATAAGCTGGCCCAGCTCATCTTTGGGCTGTCAAAATGTCATGCTTGGACATCTATCTGTCACTCCCTGGCTTTATTTATTTTTTAATTTGTTCAGACCCTGAGGTTATTACAGAAGTAACATTTATTGAGTATTCTTGAAGATTTCAATAGCCATGATCCCTGAATTTTTTTATCTTTTAAACTACTTATTTATTTTGAACTTTGGAGCATTTGCTGGAATGAGTTCCTAAAGCCTGACATATAGTTTAATAATAATAATAATAATAATAATAATAATAATTGCAGCTGATACTACCCGAAACTATGCTAAATGCTTTACTCGCTCTATCTCATTTAATCCTCATTGCAATATTTTTGATGAACATAGAGATTATCTTTGGCTTTGAGATAAACGATTAACATTCAGGTTCAGTATCATTGAATGAGAGTATCTCCCTTTATGGGCACAGCAGCATAAAAACTGTACTTGTCTAAAGCAGCAAAAGATGCCTCGAGAGGGGAAAAGATTCCATGCAGTGCCTCCAGGATCTTTTTCTGGGACTGAAGAACTGCCCTACCAGCTTCTGGGAGGCTCTGGCTCTCAGCCTTACTGGGGAGCTGCCTTACTGGGGACCAGCAGCGGGAGCTAGGCAGTTTCGGCAGAAATCTATCCATCCTTGCTCTGGACCATGGAGAGCTGTGGAAGGTTTCTGCACAAAACTGTGAGACTGTTATTCTCCATGCGTGGCAGATTCTGCCTGGCCCATTGTTTTTCCTCTTCTAGGTTCAGACCCATATTTCTTTATTCATTCTTTTGCTCGTTCATTTATTTGTTCATTCCCTCTCCTTCCTTCCTCCCGTCCTGCCCCCTCCACCCCTCATCTATTATTTATTTGATTAATATCTTGCTGACATTTGTTCTTTGCCTGTTAGTGAAGCTGTCACCCGGATCATTGAGTCTCTCCCCCTTCTGCTTTGATTTGATCAACAACTGCAGTTTTATCCCCTGGTAAATTAAACCCAAGCCATTGTTGGCAGAAAAGCAGCTCTTCAATGACAGTCTAAGTTATTTCTTGGTGGGGCCCCCTACCAGCCCCCACATTTATGGGATAACTGGAAATAAATCTGAGACCATAAAAGGTAGAGGGGGTGAAAAAGACACAAGGATAATTTTACAGCAGACTCTATGGGAATCCCTTAGAACTTTTAACCATTCTGGGTGAATAAACTGGACAAATGGCTAAATTTCCTAAATATTTCTTCTATTTTAAAAAGTGTTGTTTTGAGTCAATGGTGTTTTAGGATGAAGTACAATCCATCTAACAAAATATTGTAGAGTTGTATTTACTTGTCACAATTGGTCTCAATTCATAAGCAGTAAATTCTTAATTATTGACATTGTCAGAGATTGATACATTCTGTATAATCCAAAATTCTATTTTCCTAAAGTGTTGTCAAATAGTCTATGTGTAGTTCATCAATTTAAAAAAAAAAGCTTTATTAAGATTTTTACTGGGGGGTAGGGGTGGCTCAATCAGTTAGGTGTCTGACTCCTGATTTTGGCTCAAGTCATGATTTCAGGGTCCTGACATTGAGTTTTTTTGTCTGGCTCCATTTTGGGCTCCATCCTGCTTGGGATTCTCTCTCTCCCTCTTCCTTTGCCCCTCCTCCCTGCCCCACTCACATGCACTCATGCATGAATTCTTTCTCTCTCTCTCTCAAAAAAAAAAAAAAGTTTTTTACTTAAGAAAAAAACATTTTTTAATGATTCAGAATAATTCAGCTGGTTTGGAATCCCAGTTGCCATATCCTTGTGAGTATCTTAAAACTTCCAAGCCTCAATGATCTCATCTGTAAAATGGGAACTAGAATAATTCCTAACTCATAGAGTTAGGGGGCAAACTAAGTAGGAAGAATTTACATTATGTACCTAGAATACTCTCCAGCATGTTGAGTATGGTAGGTTTAAACTATGTTTACAGAATTTCTGATACTTCTCCCTTCAAGAGTTACAGCTCAACTCCCATCCCCTTGACAGCAGGCTGGACTTAGTGACTTACTTCAGTGAATATAGCACAGAGAAAATGATGATGTATCACTTCCCTGATGCTTGGCATTATGTCTTAGTTGCTCACATGGGTCCCTGGCTCTGGAGGAAGTCAAGTGCCATGTCACTAGGGCATGCAAGCTGCTGAAGGCACAGGTGTGTGTGGTAAGGAGCTGTGACCTTCTGTATAGA
This sequence comes from Taxidea taxus jeffersonii, assembly GCA_003697995.1. Classification (NCBI taxonomy): domain Eukaryota; kingdom Metazoa; phylum Chordata; class Mammalia; order Carnivora; family Mustelidae; genus Taxidea; species Taxidea taxus. The sequence goes on from ML109927.1 coordinate 8,838, forward strand.
GCCAGCAAGGAGCTAAATCCTTCTTCCCATCACCCTGTGAAGGAGCTTGGAAGCAGATCCTTAGCCTTTGTGTATCTGAACTGGTTATCATATTGACTGTAACCTTATAAAAAAAAAAAAACTCTGAGCCAGAGTTACCCAGATTGCTGCTTCTGGACTCCTGACTCTCAGAAAATGGGTGAGAGAAATTTTTGTTGCATTAAGTTTTGTGGTAATTTGTTATGCAGCTGTCGATTAATACAATAAGCACTCAAGAAATTTCAGCTGTTGTTATCTATTTGCTCTCAGCAGTTCTGAGTATTTTTGAGGCCTGTGAGCACACCCATCTTTTAACTGGAGTCCCATAAGCCTCCCTAGTTAGCAAGAGCTGGATGGAACACTTCGTGCTACTTCTTTAACCTGGCGTTAAGGTGGTTTCTAAGTTCAGAGCCAGCTACAAGTTAAATTCTCTCACTTTATAAAAAGCAGCTTGATCACTTTATTTTCTATAGCAGAATGATAATTTTTTTAAGTGGATAAAAGAACTTCTGCTTGGACTTCACTGTTGTCCAAAATAAAAGGGGGGCCATGTGTGCACTTTCTGTGTGTAAGTACATTTCACTTGTTATAGATCTATTTCTTTCTTCTGATCACATGAGAACACCAAAGCTCAGTATAAATTATTTTCCTAAGATGGCTTAGGAATGAGAATGTAACATGTGAATTTGAAACAGGTTGTAAATTTGAAAACACATCAGACCCCAGGTTTAAATTGCATTAAATTTTGCTAATGAAATTGGGGAACTTAGACTTGTTCCCTGTGGGGGCTAGGGATCTTGCTTGCACATGTGTGCAAGCTATGCACTTGTACACACACACTCATGCACACACACAAACACACACAGTAAATCACAGTAGAGACCACATGCCTGATCCTACTGTGACTACTTCCAAAGGTATATGGAAGGTCCTGGGTGAGAAACTGGGGAGGCCAGATGAGACTATGGATGACTCGGTATATAGTCCATCCTGATGGCTGGAGAATCCAATTCCAAGGCACACCTGCCTTGCTGAGAGTGAGCTGGTGGTTCCTGGTCTTCCCTTACACTTCACAGATCTACTGGAAGTGATCAAGGTTGTCAGAAGGAATGGAAAGCATATAGACTAATGTGAATGGTTCAAGAAAACATCTTCTGGTGTCCATTAAATACAGATTTAGTGTTATTTAGCCATATTCTCCATGAAATAAGACTTTCCAAGAATTTTTTTTTCTCACTGAACACAGGTAGAGTTATAGCCTAAATTCATGTGTGTCTTTTTTTAGGGGGAGGAGAGAGGCTCTAAACCAGTTGTTTTTCAATAGCATAGACAATTTTCTTTTAAAGTTCTTTCTGTCTACTAAGGAATTTGAATGATTCCTTTCTCTAACAAATGACTTGTCATTTCAAATTTGTGGATTTATTATTTTTTAAAGCAGCCATCTTAGCCACCAGTTACATAAACAAGAAAGAATTATATTTTTTCTCACCAGATCAATACTTGTTATAACCAAGATGCTAGTAAAGTTCTAACTACTGCTTAGTCATTGAGGTCTGGTATCTTTGGAGTATGACCAAAAAAGTGATTCTGGAAGCTAGTTATCATGTGGTCATGTTTCCAGAAATTCTAGTAATAATTTGAGTCAGTTTTATAATCTTGAAGGAATGGAAGCCTACCACTTAAATGGTCCTTAACTATTCATTAGTCAGTCTGACCATGATATACCTTGTTTTAGCAATAACTAACCATCAAAGGGGGTGGGAAATTCAGATAGTGCCTGCATTTCAAGCATCAGGAAAATTCTGGGGCTAGTTCCAGACAGCTTAACCTCTTTGGGAATTACAAAAAGGAGCATTTGGTAACAGAGAGTTCACAGCACACATATTATCCACAGAACAGGGCATCTAGGAGAACTGAACATTCCCATTCTTATTTCTTGGCTGACAGCCCCAGAAGCAGACTTTGGTTTTGAAGACAGGATCTGCCATTACTTGCTATTTGACCTTAGATAAACCACTCCATGACTTTAAAGTTTAATGTTCTCATCTTAGGGCAGGGTGATATTAGTATCAATCACATAGGTTGTTGTAAGGATTTAACAAAAGTATATACATAAAGTAATTAATATATATCTAGTACTTATATTCACTCTATAAATTCAAGCAGTTAATAATAATAACAGTAATATCAACAACTAGTGCCAATTTATTTTATACAAAACCCATGTGTCTTTCAGAAGAAGAGAAGGATTAATACACCATTCTTTGCACATTTGCATTTAGAATGACAAAGACTGTGTGTGTGTGTGTGGTGAGGGGGAGGGGAAGTCCTTGTGTGTACTTGAGACAGACCCTCAGACTATTACCCAGTCACCTGATAATGCTGATTTAGGAGGCTTTGCAGAAAGGCTCTGCTGGTCCTTCATAGTTGGCTCAGGCAGCCATGTGTATGTTCTCAGTCTTTGCACACTCAGGGCGTGTGATTTCATACAAACCATGATGAGAATATGGAGTCCTTGCTTGGCACAGAGTCTAGAATGACCATAATTAAAAACTGACTCCCAGGGGCACCTGGGTGGCTCAGTGGATTAAAGCCTCTGCCTTTGGCTCAGGTCATGATCTCAGGGTCCTGGGATCAAGCCCCACATTGGGCTCTCTGCTCAGCAGGAAGCCTGCTTCCTCCTCTCTCTCTGCCTGCCTCTCTGCCTACTTGTGATCTCTGTCTGTCAAATAAATAAATAAAATCTTTAAAAAAACAAAAACAAAAAAACAAAAAATGGACTCCCAGTAATGCAATGGGTCTTGAGAGCTGACTCAAGTTCTACCACATTTTACCGCTTAGCAACATTTGACATCGTCTGTCATCCACTGCTTCTTAAAACACTCTTTTCATTTAGCTCCTGGACATGCTTTCTGTTGGTTCTATTCTTTCTTCACTGATCACTCCTTCTCAAACTTTTTGGCTGTTTCCCTTCATCACTTATTCCTAGAGTTCCCCAGGACTCTATCTTGGACCACTTTTTCTCTATGTACATTCATTCCTTTGGTGATCTCACCCTATTCCCTATCTTCAAAAGCATCTCTATCTTCTTCATTCTAAACTGGATATCTCTAACCCAGAACTCATTTTTGAATTCCAGAATCTGCTTGAACTGCCTATGTGACATAACCACTTGATGTTTAAGAGGCATCAAAAACTAACCATGTCCCAATTGAACACCTGAACGCTCTTGCCAACCTACCCCTGCCTCTCCTGTTTTTTCTGCAGTCTTTCCCGAGTGCCAACTCTATCCCTCCACTTGCTGAGGCCACAAACACTATAGTCTATAACACCTCTTTATCCCACTTTGCACATGACTAATCTATAGGAAATTCTATCAGCTCTACTTTCCACTAAAAATGGAATCCAAAAGCTTCTCATCATTACCACTGCTTCTGCCTAAGACCAAGTCACCTGCAGTTTTATAGATGGATTATTTGTAATACCTTCTCTCTATGCGCTTCACTGACCATCTTCTGTCTGTTCTCAAGCCAACCGTCTCAGGGACCATTCCAAGATGTTGATGGAAATCTTGTTACTCTTTTCCTTTGATTCCTCCAGCAGTTTCTAATCACATTCAAAGCCGAGCACTTAATGGCCAACAAGGTCCTCGTGATCTGTTTCCTTTGCTCCAACCTCTTCAACTTCATTTCTTACCCCATCTCTAATTCTGTAGCATTGTTCAACTTCTTTTTCAAAAATATTCTCAACACAGGTCCTTTGCACTTGCCATACCCTTTAATTGGATACCCCCTCTCAACTCAGTTGTCACTTTATATATGAGGCCATCTCTTTGGATGTATTGGATATAATATATAAAATCATAAACCTGGACATGCTGTATAAAATCATAAACATTTATCTTTCCACTTTCACCCCAACAGTAGTCTTTCTCTCTCTCTATTAATCTGTTTTTGAAATTTTTTCTTCCACAGCACTTATCACCACCTAATTTGTTAGATAGATAGGAAGAAATAGTTATAGGCATACATATACATAGATGAGTTGTTTATCATCTATTTTCTGTTCCCCACCAGGAAGTAATCTACAAAGATGGCATTTTTTTTAATGTTTTTCTTACTGCTGCATCCCCAGATCTTAGAACAAATGGAAAAAAAAATCATATATAATAATTAGTTAATGTGTATTAGATGAAACAAGTCTCTGTTAAACTATAATTACTCCTATGGGGGCATGACTCTTAAAACATTGTCAATCATGTCTTTTTTTCTTTTTCTCAAGCTGGAAAGGATCTATGTGGAAGGATACACAGAAGATTCTGTGTATCTTCCCAATTTTACATCAGAATATAGGAAGACTGGAAAGGGATAGAAATTTGATCAGGCTTTGCAGTAAATTAGTAGGATACTTAGGACCAGACTGTCAGTCTCCAGACTCTTACTCAGCCTGGTTTTCGATTTATTAGTCTTAAAACATGTCAGAAGTTCCCAAAGAAAATATTGTGGGCTTGTTAATAAGAAAAATATAGATATCAATAGGACAAGTCCAGGGTTTGATAAGAGTTTTGGAACCACCAATGAACAGCAAGATTCACTGGAAAATTAAGGCAAGAGCAATTTAAAGAGAGAAGGTCATAGAAGCTGGAGAGAGTTTTCAGGTTTGGTCACGGGGAATTGATTGGTTGGCATCTTCATTCACTCACTGCTCATGACAGTTCCTCTACCAGGGGTTAAGGGAGTCAGATAAACTATGCCAGCTATGCCAGGCACTGACATTCTTTTGTCCTGGGTGAGGAGGGGACAGTCAACAAAGTGTGCAGTAGGAGTGTTTCCTGGAGAGGTGAGAGTTGAGTGGAGTCTGGAAAAATAAATAGCTCCTAGCGGGTAGAGAAAAATGAGAAGGTGGGAAGATGGAGGGAACAACATGGGCAATGTCAAGGTGATGTGAGAGTACCTATATTCAGGGAATTGAGACTAGCCAAAGAAGTCTAGAGTGGTAGGTTAGTGGGTGGGAGGGAGCAGATAGAAGGGAAGAGAAGCCTGAGAAGATGGACTAAGGCCAGATGGTGAATAGTCTTATAGGGTAAGCCTATAAACACCTTATTGAGAGCGAGACTTTTATTTTTTCCTAAATCTGAGGGCTCTTAATGCTATTCTGATATTCCATGTGTTTTCTTAGATAGTTACTTTTTTTAATTGTTTTCACCCACAGATTCCACGCCACTTCTCATGTGCTTTTGTTCTGAGGAAAAAATTAATATAATCTTTTTCATTAACATATGTCACATTCACAGATGCATTTTAGTAGAGCCAAAACGTGGTTCTAATGTATGGGCATATTGTGAGTGAAGATTAAAATAATAAAAATATATTAGCATTGTGCCTTCCAAGCTATAATTCTTCTCAGAGAAGAGAAAAAAATATATATATACTTAAGTCCAAACTCAGAGAGAATTGTATTTATGTAATAAAAATCGCAGCTGAGGAGCCTACAGTGTAATTTTAGAGCATTGGAAGGAAGCTGTGAAGTTTACATGGTGTAAATTACATCCAAGGAAAAGAGAAGTGTTAGATTTATGTAACACTGCTTTCCTTTACGTTACCATAAAAATGGAGGAAACAATAAAACTCCCCGAAAATTCTGGAAAGCCGACAATTCTTTTTAATAAAAGATAAATGTTCTGTGATATTGCTGTGATTAATCAAATAGATAATATTTTATTTGCATTTGTCGGGTTAGGTGTTGGAATTTTTTTATAGTTGATGTTTGTAAAGATAGGAACACAAAATAGCCAGAAGCACTGTCTCCTCCCATTTAGTCGACAAATAACCACAGACAGAACAGTCAGAAATTGGAAGAGATCAGAGAAAGTAGATGAGCTCTTTCCAGATGAAGCACAGAGTCTGCTTTAATGGGATTCTGGTCACGTAGTCCAGAGCTCAGACCTGCTTTGGTTTAATCAGCTCCAAAACATTAGAGTCTAGTACGACCATGTTGATCCAGGCCCCCACATGCATAACTTATTTCCCTTAAATTAGGTCTTTTTCTTCCCTTTGTTTGGCACGTTATACTGAAAGCTGCAATCATGAGACTGCAGCATCATATCAAGTTTATGTGTGTGTATGTCTCCGTGTGTACTACAGCGCTTGCACACATAGTTCCAGTGCAAAATGCATGTCCCCTCCTCCTGGGCACACAGTGAGTACAGAACAGTATTAGATTACAAAAAGGATTTCAAGTTCCTCTATTTGGACAAATTATCTGGGCACCACTTTGCAGAAAATCGGGTCCATCCTTGTGGAATTGGATAGATCAGGAGGATTCCATACTTAACGCCTTCCTAGGGTGTGAGCAAGATCTGTACTCACTCGTTCAGCCCTGCAGGGAGGTGTTTTGCAAGAGCTGTTCATGACAAGCCCAGCCGAGTCAACAATGGAAAGCGGAGGGTTCTGGACACATTCCTTTCAGTGCTTTTAAGAAAATTCTGGCAACCACAGAATCGCTATGCTCCAGCTTTCTGTCTTCAGTCGAAAGAATGACATTTGAAAGAGTGTAAGAGAGTAGAGGAATAAGCATCGCACTGAAGCTGAAGCACATTATCATTTTTTATGACATGGGATGCTTACGCATCAGCAATCCCATAACCAGACTCAGAGTAGAACCAGATAGAATGCGTTTCCTTTTATCGCCTGGTGAGTAGAGCACAGAAACTGATTTTGTTTGACTTCTATCCATGACTTTCAGTATGATTAAAATACTATTAAAATAACAGTTTAAGAAAAACACACCTCCTCAAAACTTGTTTCTTTAGAAGTTCTTAGCTGGCAGTGTTCTTTACGCAAAGCATCATGCCTATAACAAACACACTGGGCCTCACCATCTTCTTTGCTCATTCCTGACGTTGTGAAAGAAAACCTGGCTTTCTGAGGCAATGATATTTATAGTTTGGCATCATCAAAAAGCAATTCCTTGCTTATTTGGGATTCGAAGCCATACCGGGTCTCCCTTGTGACTCATTCTGTATTCACTCAGGGCTCTATGCCTGCCTGCCTGTGCAGCACTCTCATGAATCCTTAATTCCATTTGAACTCAGCAATGCCACAGTCACTTTCCATCAACCCGCCCACTCAGCTGAATTGCACCAGCCTCTTCTGTGCAAAGCATCACACTCTCGTTCTAAGATTGATTGGGTGTCGGGCCACCACCACAAAGACAAAGGAGGTCAAACTCAGCACCTGCCATTTGCTGTAAGGCCTGATACTATCATCAGTACTTCTGATTTCTAGAGCTGACACTGATGAAATTTTTCGGGACTTACCTACGTAACTCCATGTCTCCGTTGAACTGGCCAAATCAGCACTTCATCACTGATAATAATCACTGAAATATTAATGATGTGTTACTCTCACTCTCTGTCTGCAGAGCACATAGTTGAAACCAAAATGACACAGTGAGGCCAGAGCAGACTGATGTGTGACCAACTCTGTATCATGGCATCTTTCTCATTATTCTGTGTTGTTCCTCTCTGGGGAGATAGAGCAGGCATGGCTAGAGCGCTGGCCAGATGTCCAGCAGAGGTTGCAGCCCTAGGGTCTTGGGATGGCAAGTAAGGCAGACAGGGTAGATTCTCCCAGGGATCCAAAGCAGGTAGAATCAGAGAGCAAGCTCAAACCCGGTCCTTATGTCGACAAGGTGAGTACAGAATAAAACCTTGTAACTAAGTCAGAGGATCTTGTATAAGATATAGACTATACATAAGGGCAAAGGGATATAGACTCAACATAAGGGCAAAGGCAAGGGCAGGGAAACTGGATCTGAGACAATTACCATGACCTGGGCCGGTGCGATGGTGCCTTTTAACAACCGGTTGCCCACAGAGTTGTGTATATTATTAGCATTGGCCTAGTTCAGAGACACAAAGTAGGGGGCGGGCAATATGCAAAGTATTGGAAAGGTTGAAAACTTATTTAGAGAGTACTGGATTATTTGAGCTGTCCCTAATGGCCCTTTAGTAGCTGTAGTTAGAGATAAGTCAGATGTGGTCCCCACCTTGAGAAGTTCACCATCTGTAACAGGAGACAGGGATGTAAATAAAAAATTACAACACTCACAGGATGCCTAGGAAGAAGTGGTCTCATTCCACTAGGAGGGTAGCAGCAGTAATCAGTATTTATTGCAAGTTCACCATACACCAGGTACTGCATAAAATACTCTGATTTTATCAGTCTGTTTTATAAAACAAACAAATGGAAGCTAACAAATGTTAACCAGTAATCATCCAGGGTTGCAGAGTTGATTAGTGTTAAAGGCTGATTCTATGATTTATAGCTTGACCATTAAGCTAGTCTGTTCTGGGAGACATGTTTCGAGATAGACATTGAGGAATATGGAGCTTCTCAGGAGAGTGCCAAGGACAGTGCGGAGACTGGAATTCATGATCTATGAGTAAGACTCCCCTGTAAGTAAGGATCCCTTTCAATGAGTCTGATGAGATACAACACCAAGACCAGAAGAGGAGTCACACAATGTGGCTTCAGGTGTGGGTGATAAATGGGATGTGGTGGACTGTTTCCCTTGCAGTGGAAGGAAGAGAGGTTTATCTGTAGATTCTGGAACAACTTTTTCTCTGCTCTTGGAATCAGGTTCTTCTGGCAACACAGACTGAGAATCCTGGAGTAACAGATAGATACCAGTGGTTCTGCTGGTGAACAGAAGCAACAAATTAAAGCATCTAAAATCTGTTTAGCTTAGAGAAGAAGTAGTATAGGTATTCTCACACATTTGAAGGGCTGTCTTGTAGAAGAGAAAAAAGAAACTTTGTTTCCTATGACTTTAATGAATGCAACTGGGACCAATGACCAGAAATTTCATGGGGCAGATCGCAGCCTAAGAAGTACTTTTTCCCAACCACTAAAGCTAACAAACATAGCAGCTGGCCTGTGGTAGCGTGAGATCTTCATCATGAGAGGTGTTCACGTGAGGTGGGTCACCTTCTGTTGAGAGTGGTAGATTTCGAATTGTAGGGTTCAAGAAGTGCATTTGCACTGCTAGCTAAAAAATGTTTATTTCTGGGATTGGCTTTCAGAGATTCTGATTCAGTAGGTCAGTCATGGGTATCAGAAAACTCTTGTTTTTAATAAGTGAACTAGAAGATTCTGATGCAAATAAGAAATGTTCATCTGAAGACCATAAGCAGAATTTTCACTTTGAGTGAGGTTAGATTATATGATGAAGTTTTCACCCAGCTCTGTGTCCTCATTATGTTGATCTATCTCTACCCAGAATTCTAATTTTTCATATAATCTGTATCAGCAATTTAATAGTTAGTAAAGTGGTGCCTGGGTGGCTCAGTCAGTTGAGCGTCTGACTCTTGATTTCAGCTCAGGTCATAATCTTGGGGTCATGACATTGAGCCCTGCATCAGGCTCCATGCTGAGCTAGCTTAAGATTTTCTCTCTCCATCTCCCTCTGCCCCTCCTTGCTTATGTGCACATGTACTCACTCTCTCTCTCAAAAAAAAAAAAAAAATCTTAGTTAAATTTTGATATTTCTCTTCCTCTTTCAATTAGTTCATCCAGTCAATACTTTCTGAGCATCTGTTATGTGCCAGGCACTGTTCTAGGCATGGGGGAGACAGAGTAGAACAAAGCAGACAAAGCACTTAGCTTTTGTGGAGCCAGAAAGGGAGATAAAGAAGTAAAATAAATGAGTTACTGTGCAAATATTCTCTCTATAACCAGACATGAACTCTTTTGGGGAAGGACTATTTAACATTTTGTATAATGTCTGGAACAATTCTATGCAAGAATAGGTACTCTAAATTATATTTCAAAGCAGCAGTAAAACATTAAAATAAGACTGGATTTGTAGAAAAACTCCAAAAACTTATCTTTTTCTACCACCAACCAAGCTAATGTCACTAGTGTAGCTAGGGACCACTTTGTGCTTAAATTTTTGTAAGTCAGTGGATTTTTGGCTGCATGGGAAGAAAGAGTATCCAGAAGAAGGGGCACAAGCTTCTCAAGTTTGGGTGGGGGAGGTCACAGTCTTGGATAGTGAAAAACTGAAAGGCATCTGGGAAAGGATAAAGATGATGAGGGGGCTTGAAATGTCCTGGTATAGGGCAGAGGTTGGCAAACTTTTTGTACCTATATAAAAAGGACCAGATAATTAAATATTTTTGGTTTTGTGGGTCCATCACAACTACTCAGTTCTGCTATTCCTCGGAAAGAAACATGGGAGAAGCTACAGATAAGCTGTAAGCCAATGGACATGTTCTAATAAAAGTTTATTTACATACATAAATGGCATTCTAGAGGTGGCCTCAGACCACAGTTTGCAGACCCCTGTTATAGGAGAAACACTTGAAAAATGTATACATTTAGCTTAAAGAACAGAAGAAGAATGCCATATCCATTTTCAAATATTCTAACAAATCCCATACAGAAAAGAGATTTAACATATACTATATGACTAGAGGATCTATAACCAATACACAGAGCTTATGTCAACATATTTTTGCCAAGTAAAATAGCATTTTTAATAGAATTCTCTAGGATGATAAAGAGTTTACCATCACTGGAGGCAGTCAAGCAAGTGTCAGATTAGTATTTAGGAATGTTCCAGAGCAGGCAAAGGACACCGATGAACAATTTGACTAAATGTCCTCTAAGGTCCTTGTCATCCAGGAGATTCCCTAATGAACATGGATTTAATGCATATGGCAGGGCACAAAATAGGCTCACAGGTAAATGCACAGGTTAAATTTTATCAGTGATAAATCAATTATTGGGTGAAAAGCCAACTCTGCTAAATATTAGGTACATATGGTAATAAGCAGGTTTGAAATAACCAAAAATCAAGAACAAGCTAAATATAAATTCTATTCTAATGAGTTTGATTTATATAAGAGTTTAAGATCATATCTGGAAAGTTGGTTGGTAATTCGAAAACCAAAGGGATGTATGTCTCCCAGTTAGTAGATTAAAAAAAAAAAAAGTCCAGGGAATTTCCTTGAATCTTAAAATTCAAGGGATTTTCAATTTCTGAATCTCATTTTGGACTTTTTACAGAAGTCTTTTTTGTGCCTTCTGATATTTCGCCTTTATAAAGCTGTAATTGCTGAAAACAACAGTCCTCCCAGATGGAGGTGTGGCTCCATAAAATTAATAAACACAGTGATTTATTCAGACCCTATTGTCCAGTGATGAAAATGAGAACCAGACATTGTCTGACGGATGAACATGACAAGGAGCTAAACGGCTTAAAATTTGTGGCTGTCCTTAACATGCTACCCGTGTGTGCCAACGAAGCAAATCCTCAATCAGCCTGAGCTCGGTTTCCACCTCCCAGTGGAGGGTCGGAAGGGGTGAGTGATTCCAATCAATATCCAGTTGTTAGGATAACAGCCATGTCGGTTCTGGATGGCCGACTGGGCAAAAACATGTTTGTTCTACTTAATGTGACAGTGTCCTGTCAAATTAACAGCCACGGTGGCAGGAGCAAGCTTGCTTAATGGGCTGGAGTCAGTTCCACCGAGAATTTATCATCAACATGCATCCGAGAGGAACCCCAAACCTCATTACCAGGGTTTATTTGTAGATAATAACTGAAGGTATGCCATGTACCTACAGCAGGCTCTGTTTGCTCTCCAGCAACTCTGTTTCACGTTCTTTATCAAAAGCTGCCCTTTTAACTCCCACAAATTCCATAGGCTCATGCTTGGTCCATGTTTATAGCAGGAAGAGAAATATTTAAGCACTGGGACCGAGATAATTTAGAAGAATAAATGATGATTTAAAATAACCATAAAATAGGGACGCCTGGGTGGCTCAGTTGGTTAAGTGGCTGCCTTTAGCTCAGGTCATGATCCCAGCATCCTAGGATCGAATCCCACATCAGGCTCCTTGCTGGGCAGGGAGCCTGCTTCTCCCTCTGCCTCTGCCTACCACTCTGTCTGCTTGTGCTCGCTCTCGCTCTCTCTAACAAATAAATAAATCTTTAAAAAAATAAAATAACCATAAAATAACCAAGTATTTGGTGTTGAGGGCAGCAGAGGAGAGAAATAACCCAGATAGCTGCTTCACCCCACACGTCACTGTCAGTATTTCAATGGGTGTTTGCTGTCTAGGGGAGCTGCTGGTTCAAAGCCATCATCACAAACTGTTTGCTGCGTTCTTCTTACAGCTTGATTGTGTTTGACCCATATGGTATAAAAAAAAATTAAAAAAAAAATACCCCCTATCATTTAAAAACAACAGCAAAAAAAATTCATACTCAATCCTGGAGGTCTTCTTTGAATTAAAAACCACAGAGAAGTGGGCAGCATAAGCCAGGAGCTGCCTGTCCTCTTTAGATGGGCTGAGCATTCTCCATGGTGCCCACCCGGCCTGCTTTATTCATGGATGTGACCGAGCAGCCCCCTAAAGCACTGAAGTTTTCCACCTCTGATGTAAAGGTTGAGTCTTGATTTGCTTCATTATCAGTCTCAAGGGGGAGGAAGGGAGATGAAATATCTCGGCCTTACTGCCCATGGATAATGGTAACACGGTCTTTGCTTCTCCCTTTCTCCAGCCCCATAATCCTCCACCAGTGCCTCCCGACGGTCTGAACCAGTGGAAACCAGCTGACTACAGAGTCTGGGAGAAGCCAGCCCTTCACAGGACAGTCCAAGAATGGGAGGATCAGTTTAGAAGCAACACATCTGGGAGCCAGAACACATGGTTTCTAACCCACCAACCGACTTTGTGATCTTGTAAAAGTGCTTGACGCTCAGAGTTTTCTACCTGTAAAATGAAAAAAATTAAGCGAGATGATCCTTGAAGGCTGTTGAGGCCCATGCTTCTCTGGTGGAGAGGTTGGTACAACCTTCATTTCACTGTCTGTGTATACCCGTCAGCTTCTCAGGTGACCTAAGGCACTGGGAGGCACCTAAGCAGCTGATATTCATAAGACCCTGAGCTGTTTTAGGGAAGGCAGGGGATGCAGCTTGCCTGGTAACATAATAACATCTCTGGGTAGCTTTACTTAAAAATTAAAAAAATAAAAAGTGAAGGTAATCCACAAATGGCCGCTTTCGCTGGGTTGCAGCTTGGAATGAGAAGACAACAATGCAGGTCCTGCTAACCACCACCCCCTGGCCCAGGACTGGCCTGAGAGCTAAGGATGTCATCTCGTCCTGAGGGACTGTGACCTTAACTGCTTTCATAGTCCTCTGGAACCAGAGGTCACCTTTCAAACGAGAAAACTAAACTAACAACAGCATACTATTTTCATCATTTAGATCACAAATTATTTTCCCAGAATAATTGGCTCTAGTTTTAGAAGGAATCTGGAAACGGATCCAACATGTGGTCCAGACCTGAAAGTTCCTATGAATCATGAACTCGTTTCTGCTTGCTAGGGAACTGCCTGCTGACACTGAAGTATGGACATCTGATGGCAAGGTCATTTTTCTTTGTAGAGCAGCAACTACATAACGAATCAGGAAAAATGGCAGCGGCTTTTAGATCTTCATTGGCTCAATACAGATAAAAATCTTTTTATTCCACCTCGTGAAATGTCAAATCATCCACTAGTGACAAAAATCGAAAACTGCATCTTCCCAGGATTTTTTTTTTTAATTGTACTACCTTTGTTAAGGTACAGCAATATTTTAAATAAAAGTGCACACACACTTCAAAATATATCCATTATGGGACCAACTGAGACCCAACAAATTAGTAATTTTTCTCTCTGAAAGTGGGAGAATTTCAGAAATAGATCCAGCCTCTTCTGTGTTTACCTCATGTGGAACTGACGAAGGGGACAGGATATTTCCTGGCAGGTAATGATAACCTGAACACTGACATTCTTCCAGACATTATGTCATTTGCAGTTTCTCTTTGACAGGTGTAAAAGCTCAAAAATTAATTGTGGGAGCTCCTCCTGATTCACCCAAGATCACCCAGCATCTGCAAGAATATTTTTTGTCAAAGGCTTAAAGACGAAACAAGTTTGCTTATTGTCCAGCAAATAGGAGAATAAACATGGTCCTATATCCCATTTTGAATTAAAAAGTACAGCTGACGTTAGAGCTATTAATGAAGAAGCAAAAGAGAAACCAAAAATGTTACTGTCTCCAAGAGAATCTGATTTTAATGAATGGGTAATTTTTTCCCCCTGGTAAAATATTGATTAAGTGGGAGAATTGAGGAAAAGAGATATACCTGAGCAAGCAAAATTTTGATTTAGCTAGGAAACAAATAATTTTTTTCTTATGTTAGTAGCCTTACCATTGAAGATCTCCCTAGAGATATGATCCTTTGGCCTTAAATTCAGTTGGGCTTTTATTGGGCCAATAGCATGTGCTGGCCATGATGGTAAGAGACTAGAGAGACGACTGAAGAAATCCTCCCCCTGCTCTCAAGGAAGTCTTAGACTCAGTGAGTAGAGTCTTTTGCACATAAATGAGTAGTTTTGAAAAGTATTTGTTCCAGGGGTCTTCTGGATTCATCATTTGCTTTTCCTCTTCCCTTGCTTTGTGATGGAGATGGAAATGGAGAAGGATAGGAGAAGGATAGCCAGATTTGGATGGAAAAGTCTTGAGGATAAAATGAAATGAAATGGTATGTGTGAAGGCTCTCAGCACAATGTATGCCACTTTATAAATGTCAACAACATAGGGGCACCTGGGTGGCTCAGTGGGTTAAGCCGCTGCCTTTGGCTCAGGTCATGATCCCAGGGTTCTGGGATCGAGCTCCACATTGGGTTCTCTGCCACGCAGGGAGCCTGCTTCCTCTTCTATCTCTGCCTGCCTCTCTGCCTACTTGTGATCTCTGTCTGTCAAATTAAAAAAAAAATCTTGAAAAAAAAAAGTCAGCAACATGCATGTATATTTCTTTATCATATAAAGATATACGGTAGCCATTATTTTGATTAAATCTTTGGTAAGAGCTTGGAGGTGGGGAGTTGGATGTCACTAATTTTTCTTAGTCAGCCAGCCAGATATGTATGATGTATCCACCGGAATATGACAAAGCCATATAAGTTGAGCCATATAAACCAGCTTGCTCCAGGAACACATAGGAAGGACACTGAAACCAAATTTGGGATGCCGGGAACCAAATCTTTAAAGAAACTGGTATTTGAAGAATACCATGACAGAAGGTACATTTTTAGATAATTTTTGCAATTTACCGCAGTTATTTCTATGAAATAAATGAACTATTGGTTCAGAAACTTAGATAGCTGTCAGATGTCTAAGATAGGTAGCAAAGTGCAATTGTTCCAAAATCAAAAGAGAATCCTTTCTTTATATAAAATTTTGTCACCAACTGCGGGTATGAGCATAGGCAGTGTGCATTTTGTATGACATAATTGTTGAAAAATGAAATGCTAGCATCTCTGTCAGTGTTAGGTGACAATTAATGAGCCATTAATTTATCAGAAAAATGTACTGAGCTTCTGTTATATTGTGAGAACTCTCAGGTGAAGAGGGAATACAAAAGAGATTTTGAAGTTGTCTCTCTCCTTCAGGAATTTACAGTCTATTGAGGAAGACAGACTTGTACAGACATGACTAAAATACTAGGTCTGAAGTAGAATAAGTACAAATAATCGCTCTACTGGTGAAATAAAGTAAGGAACAATTCTTTTTACTATATGTTAAGGATTTAGAGACTATTTCAGAGTTATAAAACAAACTATGAAGATAAGCAGTGGCATTTAACACTTATTCTCAATTCAGCTCTGGGTATTTGAAAATTACCTTAAGGCAGAATTGTTTCTATGCTCAGAAATGTGGATATTGGCTTTTCTTTCTCCTTTTCCATTCGTCTAAACAAATTCTTTACAATCATAGCTTTTCTGTCCACATCCTTGCCTATGGGCATTTGTAATCCTAAAAAGGGAGCATATTTCTCATTGTTCTGTCAGAATTGGATAGTTTAGGATCCTCAAACCTGAGATGTGGGTCTTAACTCCAGAATGGCTGAGGAAGGTTGGAGTACATTTGAGGTGCTTTTGCCATGGATGTCATAAAAAATCTACTACTTCAGGGGGGTCTGGGTGGCTCAGTGGGTAAAGTGTCAGCCTTCAGCTCAGGTCATGATGCCAGGGTCCTGTGATGGGTTCCACGTCGGGTTCTCTGCTCAGTGAGAGGCCTATTTCTCCCCCTCTCTCTCTCTGCCACTCCCCCTGCTTGAGCCCTCTGTCAAATAAATAAATAAAATCTTTAAAAAAACCCTGCGACTTCAGAAAGAATGATTTTCAAAAAAATTCTTTTCCTGCTATATCTTTCAGAGAAGAGATATTGTGATTCTGTGTAAATGTTGGTGTAAACCTCTACTGTGGTCTACAAAACTCTAGATGCTCTGACTCTCGCCTGCCTTTCGATGCCTTCTTATCCCCTACTCTCCTTCATTTACTTTTCTTTGATCATACTGGCTTCCCTCTATTCCTCAAAAAGCTGACGGTTATTTCTTCCCTCTTAGGATCTTTGTATTGTCTGTTTCCAAATCCTCTAGATGGGCATTTGGCTCCTTCTCCTCACTTAGGCTTCAGTTGCAATGCCACATTTTCAGAGTGTTCTTACCTGACCACCCAGCCTTTTGTGCATTTGCTTTTAGGTACAAACAAAAGAAAATGTGGTTGAAACCCATTTAAACAATAGGTTAGCTCTCACAAAAAGAAGGTGGGGTGAGTTTCATGTACTTGGTCTAGCAGATTCTTTCCTTTTCTTCACTCCAGTTTCCACAGCATCATCCTTTTTCTTTTCTTTATTTTTTAAAAAATTATTTGAGTGAGAAAGAGAGAGAGAGAGATTGTGCAAGTGGGTGGGGGTTGGGGGAGGAAGAAGGAGACAGAGAATCTCAAGCAGACGCTGTGGTGAGTGCAGAGTCTTATCTCATGTAGGGCTTATCTCATGACCCTGAGGTCATAACTGGAGCCCAAACCAAGAGCTGGACGCTTAACCCACTGTGCCATGCAGGTGCCCTGGCACCATCTTCTTTCTAAAGCTGGTTTCCTTCATGATTGTGAAATGGATCCATGGAGAATCTGGGTGGTAAGTTTCTTGTTAATACCAAAAGACTACTGATTGCTCACCACTGTTTCTTAAAAGAGAGAGGGAAGAAAAAACTTTCTCAAATGTCTGCAGCAAAATTGTTTTACTTTCATTGGTTAGAGCTGTGTCACATGATTATGCTTGAACAAACGATTAATAAAGTGGATGGGATGTATTCATAAAACAAGTGTCGGAGGTCCCTTTCTCAAATCACATTGTTGCTAGTTGTCAAGTGAGGCTGGGTTAAGTGCTAGGGAGTCAACCAAAATGTCCACCCTCGCCTCAGGCACAATCCCTTTATCTTTTTAACATTTCACACTCACAATTTTAAGTTATGTATTTATGTTATTATATATATTATTATTGTCTGTCTTCCTCACCGTAATTTAAATTTCACAAGAGGATGGTCCTTGCATTCAATGATATATCTTTCCTCAGAAAAATAGAATTGTTGATGAAAAATAAAAAATTTGTTGAATTAGTGAGATATTGCATCACTTTTTCTTATAGGGTCATTTGATTTCACAGGGTTGAAAAAATTTCCCAATTTATAATAAATTGAACTTTTCTTTTTATTACCCAGAGATACTTATTTCTCAGAAGACCCCAGTTATTGGATTAAGATTCTTAAGAACGTGGTGATTTTATCTGTCTTGGGAATTCTTTTTTCTTTTTTTTTTTGTCTTGGGAATTCTTGAACTAGACTTTGAAGAATGAATAAAATGAAAAGTAGCTCAATTATGTCAAAAAAATAATGGGGAAGGTGTATGGGGAACAGGAACAGTAGCAAGGCAAGATAAAATAGCATTGGGTATGCTAAGAAATGAAAGCAGTCTGGTATAGCTGAGACTAGGATGTGTCAAGTGACAGGGACTGAGGGGCAGGAAGGGAAGCAGTGACATTGACTTTCTCCAGGTGGTCTTTCTCGGTTATTTCCACCATTGTGATCCCCTGGTCACTACTTTATTCACTTCAGCACATTTGTAGTTTATTTTATGTTAAATTATCTTAAAAATATTCCCATTTCTCTATACTTGATTCCTTAGGTATATTTTGTTTCTTTACCAAGTTTGTAAATTCACTGATGGCAATGAATAGGTTTACTGTGTGTTAAAATGGAACTGAGCTGACTTAGGCATAAGAGAAGCTTCATAGAAGCAAGGACCTTGAGTGACTTTTTCACCACAGAATCCTCAGTGCACATGGAAAGCACACATTAATATTGGTAGGATAACTGAATAAAAGAGGGAATGACTCAGACAATCTGTTTTTTAAATAAGGTTTCCCCTTCACTCATATGATCTTGAAAGAGAGTCACTGAATCCTTTTTAAGTCTTGATTTCCTTATCTGTCAAGTGGGGACAATGATCTGATGATAAAGCATTGCTGGGAGGGTGAGGTGAGATGACAAAGGCTTTTGGGAGAAGAAATGCTACACAAATGTGTATATGTATCATAGTGCTGGGCATTATTCTGAAGTCAGTAGCTGTGCTCCAGGAATAGAGGATGGGAACAGGAACAAGATAGATTGTCAGTTTGACCTCCAAGTGAGAAAGTGTAATACTTCTGTTGTTTGGCTTATCTCGAAGATTTTAAGCTGCACATGTGCTATTTTTTTAGAAGTTGTATATTTCACAATAAGAAATGGAGATAGACAATTAGCTGAATAAACAGCCATAGAGATCCAAGCCCAAAGACTTCTAGAATTTCAAGATGTTGTGTTAAGTAGATGTTCTTGAGTTGGAAGAGGCTCTTCATAAGCAGATATCTCTGGGATTCATGGCCTGTGACAGATGGCTCTTTTATTCCTCCTCTCATTCTCACCTGAGAAAGAATGATGAAATTTTCTTGCTTTGATGTAGAAAAATGATCACTGCCCCAGGGGTCAGAAAGAAATTATAGTACCAGTTCTCCACTAATTACTTATGTAACTTTGTATTAACTGTGTATCAGTTTTTCCTCTATAAAATGATGGAACTGTGTGAGAGAAACTCTGAGGTTCTTCTATTCTCTAAGATTTCATAATCCCTAAGCATTTGGAGGAAATAACGAATCTGAATCCAAGGCAACTTTTCACCATCACTCAGCTTCCTGAGTCCCATATTCTACCCAAATCTCTCCCCTTCTGCACATACTTCTACAGAATACTTTTATTCTGGCTTTGAAAGGCTTACGTTGGGGAGTCATTTTGTTGGCTAATTTAACTCATGTCCTATTATCCACCTGGATGATAATAATAACTAGCCCTTTTACAACACTACCTGCGTGGCAATATTCCAAGACCTTTCACATATTAACTCATGTATTCCTCATAATAGCTTTATGAGGTAGATGTTATTGTGATCCTTATTTTATATATAAGTAAACTGAGGCAAAAGTAGGCTATGTAATTTGTCCAAAGTCATACTACTCTTAAGCACCAAAGTCGCAATTCAGATCCAGACTGTTTTATATTTCCACATACGTGTGTTAAAGTAATAAACTACACTTAATATAGAGGGTAGAAGGAAAGCGGGCAAAAGAAGGTCTCCAGCTAGGAAGCTCAGAGCCAGCCTCCCAGATGAATGTGTCACATACACAGGACAGGTAAACGATCCAAACCAAGGAAGGAGAGCAACCAAAAGTCTGAGTTCTATCCCATAGACAAGCTTGCCCCCCAAATTTTGTCTTTGGGATTGCTTGCCAAAAATGAGACTTTAAATATAAAGCTAACAAAATGAAATCATTTCTTGGAGAACATTTCTGTGGTTCCCTACGGAATGCCAAGTTAAGAATATCTGTCTTACATTTTCAAGCACATGTGTTGTAGTAATTTTATGGGGTAATGAGTTGGCTTCCGTTAAAGATATTTTATTTTTACAGGGGCTGGGGCTGGAGAAACGTTATGTGGCAAGCAGTGAAATACCTTACTTTTTTCAGATTGCTTTAGCTAATCACCTACAGGTGAATTTTCTAGGAACTCTGGTTTTAACCATTTGACTGTTATGGATTTCAGCGGGTTGTGACTGAAGACTTTGGATATAATGACATGGAACTCTGTGTTGAGCAAGGGAGGAGTTCAGGGTATGAGGGAAGTGATCAGAGTTTCATGGAAGAAACATGGGATTTTTGCCTCAACTTTAAAACTGAAATGAGACTTAAGGACCATTCACTGGACTCAATAGAAAATAATTCAAAAATGTGACAATAACTAAAAATGGAGACAGATGTAATTTATAAAAGCTATAGTCTCCACTTCCCAGGTTATCATGGGGAAGATGTTGCTAGTTATGTGCCCAATATCCATTCTCTCCTTCTTGTTAACAGAAGCCAAATTTTGCAACAAAACATTTTATTTCACAGATTATCTCACAACTGGGGGTGGCCATGCAATATTGATACATGCTAGAGATAAGAAGAAATGATGGCTGGGGCATCTGGGTGGCTCAGTCAGTTAAGTATCTGACTCTGGATTTCAGGACAGGTCATGATCTCAGGGTTGTGGGATCCAGCCCCATCCTGGGCTCTGTACTCAGCGAGGAGTCTGCTTGAAATTCTCTCTCTTCCTCTTCCTCTGCCCCTCTTCCCTCCCTCCCTCTCTCTCAAATAAATAAATAAATCTTAATGAAAAAGAGGGGATGATGGGCAAGAGAATTAGCAGCTATCTTGTAACTATGAGGTAAGAGAAATGAGTGGTACAGAAATTATGGTGGGATGGAAAGACTTAGATTCTTCATTCTGTGTGAAGCTGACGTAGCTACCCTGGACTGCTTAGCCCTAGCATTCTCATTATCTGAAAGAGAATTACATCTTTTTGATGTGTCAGCAGTTGCCTAATTCTGAGGCTAAGGAAATACTCCTTCTGTGCTTTTTCCTCTTACCTACTCTCTTCCAGTGCCCCAGCTTTTAGGACTGACATGTGTTCGCACCTAGTCATGTCTATGGGCAAGGGGGGTTGTCAAGATAGGGTCACATGTCATTCCTTCCATTGTGACTATTATTCTTGAATAGGACAAAATACTCTTGGTGTTCTCTGAGAAACAAATGGGTTTACCCAAGATGATATCAGTTGTAATCATTGAATTTCATTGAATTTCATGAATACATTGAATTTCATGATACACTGAATTTCAACATAACAAATATATTAGTCAGTGGAGTAAAATAATCTAATGATGATTCTACCAGGAACAGGAAAGAGTTTGGTGCATGGTCTTTGCCCCAAGAGTAGGTAACGGAAATGTCACCCAAGAGTTGCTGTGCCCTCCTGATAAAGAAGAAGTGGCAAAAGGCTGGTGGCAGCTTTCATTGTTCATGGCCCGAAATGCAGGCCCACTGGGTAGAATTCCTCTGAGGCTCAAAATCCACAGAACATGAGATATTGGGTCAGAAAATGCTGTGCAAATTTCAAGGAAATTTGAAAGAGCGTTGAGGGGAAGAGTTCAAGAGTTACTAGAGAGTTAAATGGGTGCTGTGGGTATAATTCATCTGGTGTTCTGAAGGAAACACAAGCTTGAGGCTAAAAGTCTGCAATTTAAGAATGGCAGATTAGAAAGAGCTTTGATGTCATCATTACACTTAAGCTAACTGGCCTGGGGCTTCTTTCTGTGTTAGCCCAATAAATCCTTTACTTTTTTAAACTGTTTGTTGGGTATTCACTTACTTGCAGCTGAACTTACTTCACGCTGACACATTCCTTCTCTTTTCAACTGTAAGGTGATCCACAGATATTTAACAAGGCTGAGAAAGGTACAGGGGTGAAAGACAGACCTTGTGTTAGAGGACTTTGACTACAATTATGTAGGCCTTTGTGATGTCTACTTTGTGCTTGTGTTTGTTTGGGATTTTTTGTTTTGTTGAGAGGCATTTAGGCTCATTCTATGTGGAGAAGTTCCATGAATATCAGTGTCTTTGCAATTTGAGGTGGGTTGAGATCTTTCAAAGAACTGTGGGCATTTTGGTTTTCTAAAGACAACTTGAGGAATACAGGGTGGAATGCGGAGAAGAAGGAAAGTGAGTAAAGAAAAGAAATGGGTGGGAGGTGAGCACAGAAAATGTGCCTAATATGGTACAAGTCATCTTCTTTACTCCTCTGCCCTGTTCTTCAGGCATATTTTGTTGAAACCATTTTACAAAATCAGAAATTTGAAACTCAAAGTGGGCAAAATACCTCACAAGTAAGTTGGAAATCAGATATCTTCCGCAGATAATCTGACTGAGCATCCAGAGTTTCTGCGACCTTGGCCCAGGGAGGAGACATTATGTTTAGTATACTGGACAGTTAAAACCTGCCTGTTGCTCTGAATGGAGATAAAATCTCCCTCTTCCAAGGCCAGACAAACATCCTTGAAGAGAAAACACAGAATTAGGGCAAGCAGCCAGTGCCTTTGTTTGCAAACAGTGCAAAAATAAGAAAGCCCCATGGAGAATCTTCTCCCCAAAGCATCTAACTTTATGGTCCTCTTCCCCACTCTCTCTGACTCCCTCCACCACAGTTCTATCAACGTGTCCCTTTGCTTGGGGGCTTTGGGGTTTCCAAGCTCTTTATTCCCTCCTAGCACACAAGAAAAGCTTAAAAACACATCTTAAGCAATAAAATACTTAAAACACATTCCAAGGGGGTTTTACATGATCTTTTCAGGCAACAAAAGCATAAGCATGAACTCATTAGCTCATTTATTTATTTTATGTGTATTGTATAGTGACTATAGAGCAGGTCATAAGTGCTTTCATTATAGAAAGGACAGGTTTTGATGAATAAACAGATTAGCCATTCAGATACTGGTGATTGTGAAGAAGAAAACACTAAGAAGTATGAATTTCATGGGGGGTGAGGTTTGGTACTTTTACATGGAATGTAAAGAAGAAAATTTGAGCTAAGAACTCAAGGATAAGAAAGAGCCGGTTATGAAAAGAACCTGGAAAAGAATATACAAAAGTATTAGTCACAGCAAAGACCTGAAAAACAAGTTCCGGGTGTCTTTGGATGAACCAGGTGGGATGGCTAATGCTGTACATGCAAGCAGGCCAGTCTTGGAGATCTCGTGCAGCTCGACCGTGTTAATAGGAAAGTCATCAAGAATGTTGCATGTTTCTGAGTATTCATTTACTTAATGTCACTGAAAAGAGGTTTGAAATTTCCACAACATGTTACTAACTTTGAAATTAAATCAGTGCATAAAAGTGTGCTTTTTTGAGGGTTTCTTTATTAATCAATAGGTGAAAAATTTCAAGAAAATTGCTGACCAATTTGCAGGAACTCTGAGAAAACAAATGTTAATGCAATTTAAGAGTGAGGATCAGGGACACCTGGGTGGCTCAGTTGGTTGGGCGGCTGCCTTCGGCTCAGGTCATGATCCCAGCGTCCTGGGATCGAGTCCCGCATCGGGCTCCTTGCTCGGCAAGGAGCCTGCTTCTCCCTCTGCCTCTCTGCCTGCCTCTCTGCCTGCCTGTGCTCGTGCTCTCTCTCTCTCTCTCTGACTAATAAATAAATAAAAATCTTAAAAAAAAAAAAGAGTGAGGATCAAATAACCTATTAGACCCAAATGGCTTAAATGAAACTCTACAAGGCGAATAATTAAAAATTAAAAGAAGATAAAGTAATAAGAAAAACAAAAGTACAGGATATCAACACATTTTAGTCAGCATGGAAGAGTTTAACATAGAGAATATGAGTTTTAATTGTGAGTTCTATGAGGCAAAATATTGGAAATAAATAAAATATTTCACTAATAACTGCTCAATTATGTCATGCAGAATATATACTTTGTTGAGAACAGGTATTTTGCTTGTAGAGACAGTTTCACAATACCTTGTGTGATGGTTAATTTTATGCATAGACTTGACAGGTCCTCTAAGTGCTCAGATATTTGGTCCAACAGTATTCTGGGTGTGTCTGTGAGTGTGTTTCTAGACGATATTAACATTTAGATCAGTAGACCTTATGCAAATTGCCCTACCAATGTGGGTAAGCCTGATCCAATCCTATGCACGTCTGAATAGAACAAAAGAGGGTAAGGGAAAATTCTCTCTACCTGACTGTTTTCAAGTTGAGACAAGTGTTCTCCTTCACTCAGATAGGACCTTACATCACTGGCTGTCCTGATTCTCAGGCCTTCATACTTCAATTGCTACTATGCCTCTGGCTATCCTTGGTTTCTAGCTTGCCAATGGCAGATCATGGGACTTATTGGCCTCCATAATTGTGTGATCCAACTCTTTATAATCAATCCGTGCCATTGCATATACACACAAATACACACAACACACACATACATATAACCACCTATTAGTTCTGCTTCTCTGGAGGACTCTAATACTTTGTGTTAGTGATTTAACATGTTACTTTTATCAGGAATACTGGCATTAAAAAAATAATGGTGGAATTCTTAAAGGCAGTATTTTATGTTAGGAATAGGCTCTGTAAGTAGCCCTTCATTTATAGAACCTAAAATAAAACTACCACCTTGAGTAATTAAGAGATGAACTTGAATCTGAACATTGGCTCTAGGAAATAATCACTGCTCTACGAGAAAGTAACTTAACCCAGCTCTGCTTTATTTCTTTATCTGTAAAATAGGAATAACAGTACCTCAAAAAACTGTCCATCTTAGAAAATTGTCATGAGGATTAGGTAAATTCATGTATATAAATTTTCTAGTATAAGTCTAACACGTGATAATCATTAAACTGATGTTAATATGTGTTACTATTATTGTTATCTAGATAAAGTTGATTCTGCTTGAAATTATTCTAATAACTTCTAGCATGCTCAAAGATTAATAAAATTATTTTTAAAATGTGTGGGGACAGAGAGCAGAGCCTGTTTACGTAGAGGAAATAGCATTGTCTTTTAGACAAAATACAGAGGTTTAGAAATCTCACGTTTCTGCAGCTAACCAGCATCAACTGAAGCAGAAGACCAGAGGCTCCCACAGCAAATCTTAATGGATTTGGAAACTCTTGGGTGAGATCACTTATATAGGCTGCATTTGGCTGAGTTCCAAGAAGATAGGACTCAGCTCATTTATTTCTCTGTTCTCAGTGTTTACCACGGCACAGGCACTGGCCCATCCGCTTTTCACATGTTTGCTCAGAATAACCCAATGAGGTACATGTTATTATTGCCCCATTTTACAGATAAGGAAACTGAAGCACACATGGAGTAAGACACTTGTTCAAAAAGTAAAACATCGTTAACTATGGAGCCGGGCCAGGGAACAAAGGCCATGTTCTTGGCCACCACGTTGTGCCACCTCTCCTTGCCCGTTGAATGCATCTACACATGTGGTATAAAAGAGGCTTCAGAATGGAATCTTGCTCCTTTTGCAATTTTAATCTAATAATTTGTTCCAGAATGGAAAAGAAAAGAGATTACTGACATCATAAACACATTCTTAAAAGTTACCATCCAACTTACACTTATCAAACACCTCTGTGTCACATGTCAGTGAGCTCTGAGCACACCGACTCCTTTGAGAACCGATGAAAACTATGAACACTCTCTAGACAAAAATTCTGTTACAGTTTTAAGGACTTCACAGTCAACCTGAAGACAGTTCAAATATCTCAGTTTGTGAACCCTCTTTGATATCTCATGTAGTCCTCAGAATAATCCTGAGAAGTAGGTATTCCTACACCCATCCACCAATAAAGAAATTAAGATTAGAGATTGAACATAATTTGCTCAAGGTGACATTGTGGATGGGAAGCAACATGGAAACTAAACTCAGGTCAATCTGGATCCAAGTTTTGGTCTCTTTAAGTGATATCATATAGCTTCAAATCTAGTGGGTTTTTTTTTCTTGTTTCTTTTTAAATTTTCTTCATCATTTGGCATCTCATTTTTTCCCCTATCAATTTGAGAAATTAAAAAAAAAGATTTGATTTCTCCAGTTGTCGTGTGGCAATTAGAATTTGAACTTTGAAACCTGGAGTATAAAAATGAAATTATTAAAAATGTCTGTCTGCTAGGAGCTTTTGACTTTAGAAAAAAAAATGCCTCATTAGCTGACACAGAAAGGCATTCTTATTGCATGCCTTACTTTGATTTTGCAAACTGGGCACTGGTGTTAAGCTTGATAAAGCTCTGGGGTCACAGGGTTTACGGTAAGCTAATTTAGTTCAGCATTTGGCCTAAGACAGGAACTGGCTTTAGATGCAGAAGTTTATCCAAATTGTATGGAATTTTAAGCAATGTAGTACAAATCAGAAAGTACAATTAAACTCCTAGCATCAAGCTGGAAATGACTTTGGCTTGGGAAGTGGGACCAGGTCCAAAGGGATTGTGAAGACTCTGGGCTTTGAGAAGCATCATAGTGACATTAATATTTCCACAGATCCTTGAAAAATTCTTATTGAAATGGGACTATCAATCAAAGAACAAAGAATATCTCATTGTTTATTGTTTGTCCCATATGGGAAAAAATCTGGAAGAAAAATTCATAAATGAATGCAGTCATCAACATGCAATTTAAAACTAATTGACATCTTACCTATAGTACGATTTCTATGTGGCCTTGATCTTTAATAAAAATGAGAACTGTGTGTTACATTTTGCTCTTAATTGGCTGTTGGGAAAAAGAAAAGGCCTAACAATATATTCTTTTAAGATTTTGAAAAAAATTAACCTTGTGGTCTTGAATCAAAACCAAATAGTGCTGAAAAGATGTTCCAAATAAAAAAGTCCTTCCATATTAGAAAGTCACCTCTGATCATGTTTGCCTTCTCCTGAGAACCAATGTCTTATGATCAATAATAGCTCATTTCAAAGTTTTTTTTAATGACCAGAAATACTTGTAAAATAAACTTACCATTTCCATAAGGAATATGACATATGAGGGAAGAGAAAGTGTTAAGATTCATGGGTCAAATCTATCACAAATTGCTATATAATTACTTTTCTTAAATCCCCCCCATAGCTATATTAGGCTGAATTTACATGACATAAAATTCACATACCTAAGTATACAATTTGATGATTCTCATACATTTATAGATTCATGCAACCATCACCATGATCTAGTTTTCAAACATTTCTATTACTCCCCAAAGTTCCCTTTTGTTCCTTTGCAGTTTTAATCCCCAATTCCATACCCAGGCTCAAACAACCATTGATTCACTTTTTATCTCTACAGCTTTGTCTTTTCTGGATATTTCATGTAAATGTAATCACACAAGTATTGTTTTTTGCATGTGTCTGGTTGCATTTTGAGGTTCGTCCATGTTGTGGCAGGCTCAGTAATGTGTTCTTTTTCAATTGCTATGTATTATTCCATTGGATGGATAGATTATATTTTGTTTACTCATGAGTTAGTGAATGTTAGAATTGGGTCATGTTTATGGCCATTATGAGTGGCACCACTATGAATATTCACATAAAAGTCTTTGTGTAAACACATATTTTCATTTCTTTTTGGTAAATAAGTAGGGGTGGGATTGCCAGATTGTGTAGTAAATGTTATAGACTGAATTGTGTTCCTTTCAAACTTATATGTGATTCTATTTGGAACTAGAGCCCTTATGAAATTAATTAAGGTTAAATGGGGCAATAAGGGTGGAGCCCTAATCCAATATGACTAGTGTCCTTATAAGAAAAGGAAGAGACTCCGGGGATGCTCATTGCTTAGAGGAAAGACCACATAAAGACACAATGAGAATGCAGCCTTCTGCACATCAAGGAGAAGGGCCTCAGAAGAAATCAAACCTGCCAACACTTTGATCTTGGACTTCCAGCCCCCAGATCTGTGAGAAGATGTACTTCTGTTGTTTAAGCTTCCCAGTCGGCGGGATTTTTTTGTGGAGGCCTGAGGAAACTATTTCAGTTACTTTAATTTTTTAGTAAACCGCCAAAATACTTTCAATACTAACTATACCACTTTTACATTCCCACCAGTAATATATATGGGAGTTCCATTTTCTCCATGTTCTCACCAACACCTGATGCTGTTCACCTTTTTGATTTTAAACATTCTAGTGGGTGTAGAGGGGTATGGTGTGGTGGTTTTGGTTTGTATTTCCCTAGTGACTAATAACATGGAGCATCTACTCACATGCTGATTAGCCATTTACCTTCTTTATTTTCTTTCATAAATATCTATTCATGCCTTTGACCATTTTAAATTGTGTTATGTTTTCATACTGAGTTTAAAGCGTTCTTTATATAGTACAGACAGAAGTTCTTTGTCAATATATGATTTACAAATATCTGTGGGCAGCAGATGGCTTATCTTTTCCTTTTTTAATGATTCATTTTTGAAACATAAAAGTAATTAAATTTTAATTTAAGTCCCATATATACATTTTCTTTTTATGGATTTTGCTATTGTTTTCTTACCTAAGAATTCTTTGCCTAACCCATGTTTTCCTCCTGTGTTTTCTTTTAGAAGATGTATAGTTTTAGCTCTTATGTTCAGGTCTGTGATCTATTTTGGGTTAGGTTTTGTATACTATGTGAGATAAGGTTCTAAATTCATCCTATTTCATATAAATATCCCTTGTCCCAGCAGAATTGTCTTGGCGCTTTTCTTAAACATTAATTGATCATACATATAATGATTAATTTTTGTATTTCCAGTACTGTTCTATTCATTAGGATTGCTTATCCTTATGCCTGAATTAAACTACCTTAATTACTGTATATTTATAGTGTGTTTTAGCCTGGGTAGTATAAGTCCTCCAAATTTGTTCATTTTTTAAAAATTGTTTTGGTTAGTGGTCCTGGGTGGCTCAGTTGGTTAAATGACTGCCTTCGGCTCAGGTCATGATCTCGGGATCCTGGGATCAAGTCCAGCTTAGGGGCTCCCTGGTTAGCAGGGAGCCTGCTTCTCCCTCTCCTTCTGCCCCTCCCCCTGACACCTATAAATAAATAAAATCTTTTAAAAATTTTTTTTGGTTATGCAGGACCATTTGTATTCCCTTACAAGGTTTAGGGCCAGTTTTTCAATTCTTACAAAATTCCTGCTGGGATTTTGATTGGGGTTATTTTGAATTTGTAGATCAATTTAGAGAATTTTCTTCCTACCAATATTGAGTCTTTGAATCTACAAGTATGGAATCTCTTTTATTTATGCAGATCTCTCTCTCTCTCTTTTAGAATGGGAAACAGAGGACTGGGAGGAGAAGAAGAGGGAGAGAGAGAATCTTAAGCAGGATCTATGCCCAGGGGTACTCAGGTCTGATCTCTCCACCCTGAAATCATGACCTGAGCCAAAACTAATCCAGGTACCCCTAGATCTCCTTTAATTTCTTTCAGCAATGTTTGTAATTTTCAGTGTGTATATCTAATGCTTCCTTTGTCAAATTTATTCCTATGTATTTTTTCTGCTTTTGATGTTACTGCAAATGAAATTGTTTTCTAATTTCATTTTCAAATTGTTCATTGTCAGTATATAGAAATAGAGATCCTTTGTGTATATCGACCTTATATTTTAAAACTTGCTGAACCAATTTATGAGTTCTTATACTTTAAAAAATCCCTTAATATTTTCTATATGTAGAATTATCTTATCTGTGTTAAAGACAGTTTCATTTTTTATCCTCCAAACTGGAAGCCTTTAATTTCTTCCTCCTTTCATCGCATCTCTCTCCTTCCCTTCCTCCCTTCCTTTTCTCCCCCCATTGCTGGCAATGGCTAGCATGTCCATTATAGTACTGAATAGCATGCTTTTTGTCTGCTTTTAGGAGGAAAGCATTCAATCTAACGTGCATATTCTATTTTTGATTCTCTTTTTTTATTAACCCATGTCTTTATCTACCCTGTCCCGATGCCACATAGCTTTAAAGTTTGAACTACTCTAGTTTTATAAGTAATATTGATATTTAATAGTCAGAATCATTCCTGTTGCCTTCCTGCCTAAATATTGGACTTGACTTTTCCAGGTTCATTATCTTTCCATGTAAATATGTGATTAATTTTTTTAAAAACTTCATTGAAATTTGACTGAAATAGCATTGAATTCATAGACTGATTTAGGAAAAATCTACATATTTAGAAAACTGAATAACTACATCCATGTGCATGGGTGTCTCTTTATATATTTTGATGTTATGTTTTGCTTTTAAGTAAAACTTTAAATTGCCTCAATTAAATCATGTATTATCTTGATAGATAATTCCTTTTTTTGATAGATAATTCTTAACTAATAGTTTTGAGGCTATGATGAAGGAATGTCTATCTATCCTCTGTTTATATCTCCTTGGTTATTGTAATTTTTGAGAAAGTTACTCATCTTTTTCTATTAATTTATTGGCCAGCCACCTTGATGATTTCCTTTCTTATTTCTAGGGGAATTCTAATTTTCTTTCATAATTTTTTCATATACATAATCTTACCTATAAGTATTCATTTTATTTTTTGCCTTCTATTGCTTTACTTCCTATTGCTTTCTTCTTTTTTTCTTATTGCACTAGATAGAATTAACATTACAACTTTAGAAAAAACAGCAAATCAGTTCTCATTTTGGTTACTACTGACTCTAAAGGGACTTTGAAAGGATGTATTTTTTATGCATGGCTACGTATTTGCTAGGATTATGCATAATCTTATAAATAAAATTGGCTTAAAACTTTTTTCTCACACTTTTCAGATTTAGTACCAAGTGTATGCAAGTTTATAAAGTGAAATAAGTTTTCTTTTTCTTTTTTCTTTAATCATTTATTTATCTATTTAGTTAGTTAGTTAGTTTATTTGAGAGAGAGAGAGGCTGAGCACCAGTTGGGGACAGGAGAGGGCAGATAAGCAGTGGGAGTTACAAGCAGACTCTGCTCTGAGCATGAAGTCCAATGCAGGGCTTGATTCCACAACACAGAGGTCACAACCTGAACAGAAACGAAGGACTGGACACTCAACCAACTAAGCCACCCATGTACCCAGTGAATTAAATTTTTCTTTGTTTTGTTCCAACTTTATTCTTAGTAGCAATATAGTGTGAACTAGTAACTGCCAGTTATTTGAAAGGTTGCTAAAACTCACCTCTGTAACCATCTGGGTTTGATAACTTTTTTGAGTGAGTATATTTCTGATTATCAATTTAGTTTCTTTAATAATTCAGGGTTCTATTTGAAATGCCATTTCCTTCTGGAGTGAATTTTGATAAGAATTTTTTTAAAAATAGGGATGCCTGGGTGGCTCAGTAAGTTAAGCATCAGTCTTCTGCTTGGGTCATGATCCTGGGGTAGTGGGATCAAGCTCTGCATGGGGTTCCTGCTCAGCAGGAAGTCTGCTTCTCCCTCTGATGCTCTCCCGCTCAGGCTTGCATGCATGCACTCCCTCTCTTTCTCTCTCTGAAATAAATAAAATCTTTAAAAGAAAGAAAGAATTTTCAAAAAATGTCCTTAAATTTTCAAATAATATCTTTTAAATTGTATTTTTTATTTTTAATTTAATTTTTATTGTATTTTAAACTATATTTTAAATTCATATCATTTTTTATATATGCCTTTCCATTCATTCTTGTTCTGCAATGACTATGACTACCACCACCACCACTATTGGTCTGCTGAAGATTTATCTACTTTATTAAGTCTTTTCAAAGGAATACATTTTGTATTTACTGGGATCTTTTATATCCTTAATAATTTTTTTGTTGAATTGATTTAGCAGTTTTGACAGAGACATTTTAACCCACTGAGCCACCCAGGCACCCCCAGAGGCATCTTAATCCTCATCTTACTGAGCATATTATAGTCTTCTGACTTCTTGCAGTTGAAAAATTAAATTATTATTCCTCTTAAGATAATCTGGTATTTCTCTTTGGTTGCTTCTAAGATGTTGTCTTTGAATTCAGGGTTCAGCAGTTGGTTTTTTTTTTTTTGTTGTTTGTTTTGTTTTTTAAGATTTATTTATTTTAGCGAAAGAGAGAGTAGAGGGGAAGGCAGAGGGAAAGGGAGGGAGAGAATCTCTACCAGATTCTCTGCTGAGAGCATGAGCTCAGTCTCAGGACCCTGACATCGTGACCTGAGTCAAAATCAAGAGTCAGTTACTTAACCAGATGAGCCACCCAGAAACCCCCAAGGTTCTGCAGTTTCATGATAATATGTCTATGTGGGGCTCATTTGCATGTTCTCTAGTTCTGCCCTGATGTGATTTGTAAATATAAGGATTATGTTTCTCGTCAATTATGCAATAATCTCAAATTATCTGTTTGACTATAAATTATCTCAAATTCCTTTTATACACTCATTCAAGGACTTGTACAAGATGTGTATTGAACCAAAATACTTTCTCCTAAATTTCTTTGAAGATTTTATTTATTTATTTGACAGAGATCACAAGGAGGCAGAGAGACAGGCAGAGAGAGAGGAGGAAGCAGGCTCTCCACTGAACAGAAAGCCGGACGTGGGGCTCCATCCCAGGACCCTGGGATCATGACCTGAGCCGAAGGCAGAGGCTTAACCCACTGAGCCACCCAGACACCCCTCTCCTAAATTTCTTTGAACCAAAGTTTTTATTTCTAGTGGGAGACTTTCTTTTCTACTCCAAGTCAAACTTCTTTGCCTTTTTCTGACTGGGACATTTTTAGTCCCACGTACAGGAAGGAGGCTGCTGTAATTACATCCTTGCTCTTTTCAGGGTCCCTGGTTCCATCCTGAAGCTGCTGTTCTTCCACTCCTAGGTAAGGAATAAGCCCTATACCCTAGGCCTTCTGTTCCCAGGTAATGGATAAACCTTGTACCCTAGATTGTAGGACCTAATTCAGGGTTTTCTCCTACAGGAAGTTATAGGCTAAAGCAGTTGATTACTTTTTTTTTTTTTGCTATGAGTTCTCTTATTCTTTTCTGGAATATGAGATTTCCATTATTTCTTCTGAGTCCAGCTGTTTATTTGTTTATTGACTTATCTTTATTAAATTTTATGTAGTATTACCAAGTCTTTTTGAGGAAGAGATCCTGTATTAGATCAGTTTTTCATATTGCCAAAATCACAAGTTTCCTCTTACATTTTTTTATATATTTCATTTTGTGCATGATTAGCTGCCATTGCAATGGGCTTTCCTTGTATAATCATTGAAAACTCATGGTTAATGTTATTATGATCAGCTCATTTACCTGGGACTAAATTCATGATCTATAATCATTTACTATTTGAGTCATATTACTGAGGAAACCCCTTCTTTAAACAATTGAAAAACAACAATTGTGTGGTGGCTCAGTCATTAAGCATCTGCCTACGGCTCAGGTCATGATCCCAGAGTCCTGGAATCAAGTCCTGTGTCCGGCTCTCTGCTCAGATGGAAGCCTGCTTCTCACTCTCCCACTCCCCCTGCTTGTATTTCCTCTCTTGCCATCTTTCTTTCTTTCTGTCGAATAAGTAAATAAATCTTTTTTTTTTTAAAGATTTTATTTATTTATTTGACAGACAGAGATCACAAGCAGGCAGAGAGGCAGGCAGAGGGAGAGGAGGAAGCAGGCTCCCCACTGAGCAGAGAGCCCGACGTGGGGCTCCATCCCAGGACCCTGGGATCATGACCTGAGCCGAAGGCAGAGGCTTTAACCCGCTGAGCCACCCAGGCGCCCCACAAGTAAATAAATCTTAAAAAAGAAATAAAAAAAAAGAAAATAGTAATTCCTTCAGGGACGAACCAGAATTTTTCTAAACAAATGAAGAGCCCTGAATTAGATTTAAATTGGCTCAAAAAATGTCGTAGAAATAATTGCTGCTTTTTAGAAACCATCATCGTATTGATGTCTTCCTAGATGATCTTTTTAGCTTCTACTGTATTTTAGTTATTTGCTTCCAGGTCTCTGAGCACTGCTAATAAGTAGGAAAAAGTAAAGAGCGAATAGAAGAAGGAAACTCAAGTCATAAATATGCCAACTGCATATAAGCAACATTAATTATAGGCACTTGAGAATGACAGAAAATTAAAATACCCTTCTACAAGTTGCTTGAGTTTTAAACCTCCACTTTCTCTCTTATTAAAATACTTCACTGTGTACTTTGGCAAGAGCTGCATGACATTACTCTGAAGGTAGCTGGAATTGGAACACCGCACTCAGGAGTCAACCCTCAGCCTTATATACTGTGGTCTGTTGGGAGACTCTGTTTCTTTTATGGTTTTTATTGAGATCAAATGGCAGGAGAGAGTTAAACTGAAATTTTCTTAAGCTTTTATGTTCTGTTGGAAATGGTCATTATGGATTTATATTATACCACACTTAGGCCTAAATCCATACAGAATAAATGATTTATTTAACTTAAGTCAAACTTAGGCAGATAATCCTCGTTGCATAAGATTTCTTGGGCGGAAAGAATATGTGGTGTAGTCAGAAAGAGAGGAGCTTTGTCATTCATCACTGGAAAATCTTTGTTCAGCAAGTTATAGAATACCAGCTTCTTCACTTAGAGAACAGAGATAGAGTCTTCCTCACAGGGTTGTTGTGAGAATTTAAAATAAAATAGATGGGCAGCATGCAGCCAGCCCTGGGTGCTCAATAAAAGTCAATTTCCTTCCTTGCTTTTCTAAAAATTTGGATTAAGTGTTCCAGGTAAAAGACAAAGTTTTTTTAGAGGGAATTTAAGAAATACCCATTGTAGGCTGTTTACAAGAAAAAGGTTGGAAATGTAAGATTTCAAAAAGTTGAAAGGAAAAGAATAAAAAAAAAAAAGATACGCCATGGAAATAGAGAATCAATGTTGTTTTTACAAGACAGGTAGATCTTCAGATAGAAAGCATTGTATTAGAGTGGGTCACTTCATGATAAAAGGTTCCAGACGCTAGAAAGGATAATAATTCTAAAGTTGCAGTTCCTGTAAGCTTTTACCAATTTGTGATTTGTGTAATATCTTACCTCACTCTAAGGAAATTTTTTTTTGTACCTGAAAATTTTTGAATTGGTTCAGAAAATTCTGACACCCGTAAATCTGAAAAGGACACTGGAGGGGGGTACTCTTTTCCAACACTTGCTAGGGGTGTGGATGCTGGGACGTAAGTGGGGGGAGCAAGTTCACACAGAAGTTACCTCAAAGACACGCTTCTGGTTCCATACTGAATATGTCACCAAAGCTAATGGCTTTGTGCTTTTTCTATTGTTGTTTAATACAAAGGATACTTATGTTACCCCTGTGATATCAGAGGATGTCTTTTTCTGTAGGATTTAAAATAATATCATTTGTCCTTTATGACCTTCACTCTCCCCATCTCTGTGAACTGCTCTGTTGTGAGCTTGCTACTGCCTTCAATCCCTCACCTCAGCCCCTTACAAAGGATTCTGTGGAAGGAAGTTCAATCCCTGCCCCCCACGCAGGCAATACACAACCTTCTGCTCTAGGGAAACAGCCAGAACTATAGACTCCAAGAGATAGAGAAAATAAGAAGACAAAAAACAAAAGGGGAGAAGGTTCTGCAAAAGGTCAGACTTCCACGATTCTTACGGAGAAAATGTCTTTCCTTCTCTATGGGGACATGAATGAGCTTTTTATCTAAACCAAGCTCCAGAGATGAAATAGCTGGAAAATGAAAAGCATTAATAATATCTTCTTTTAGAGGTGCGACTACAAAATTAAAGAATGAGTCATATTCTGCTGTTTAGTCTATGAAACTAAGAACTGGTTTTTCCTTTGTTTCTTTTTCTCTTCCCCTCCTCAAAGGAGCACACAGATGATTTAAACAGACTTGAATTACAACATACCTAAAATAATAAAGCAATTGAGGGGGGAAAAAATCAGCCGAAGGTGTAAACCCCCTCCAGGCTGAATGACTGTGGTATATTTCATCCTCTCATTCTAAATCAATGCTAAGCAAAGCACAGAAATGTTTACCTTTGTCTGATCTCTAATTCCCCAAATTTATGTGGAATCATGCACAGATGCGCTGGAAACCAGCCTGGAAAAGCCTGGCATTTTAATTGATCCCAGAGCTTCTTGCCTCATGGCTCCTGCTGTGATGAGGACTCCTACTTGTTCCAAAGATTCTCTGCCCCGTTGCCTAGCCACCGGCCGCTGGCCAATCAAGGTGTCCACAGGCAGAGGAGGAAGTAACCAATCAATTTTTTAATTTCCTTCTGTAAACGGGAGTGAATCGGGACAGATTTGAAATCTCATTAGTCAAAAGTAAGATGTGCAGTGTGCATTTTAACATGTGCATTCGTTGAATACACTTGGCGTTTAGTCGGAAATCCTGATGAATATCTGAAAGCCCATTTCAGAGAAGTTTTAACCTTGAATTACTTATTTTTTTCAAATCAGTTTTCTATTCCTACAGACCCAATCTATGTACAAAATTTCAATAGAATTTTCTTTTCCTGATTAATACTTGCCTCTTTGATAAGCAGCTTTTTATCAATTTGTACCAATTCTTATCCATTTCCTTCTAGAGATGATGGCATCTTTTATTTCCAAATCATCGAAATTCAGTATATTAGGGCCAGAGTTAACTAACTTTTTGTCTTCATTCCTCAATGTGCCCAGTCATCTGTTTGCCCCCACCCCAGCCTTATTTTGATCCTGTGTCTCCATATTCATGACCCCATAGTCTGGTCTATGGCCCAGATTTCTTCACATTTGGATTCAGAAACTGCCCTTGGCTCTAAGTTCCTTTAATGCCTTCTGTCGGCCATCATCAGCTGTCATCACTTGAATCTTCTTCTGGAAAATCTTTACAGAAATGCAGGCTGACATGGGTTGAAGTCAGCCCTTCACGATAGGTAGATTCCCGTAAGTTGTCTTGCCTCTCTACCTGTAAACATGAGATAATTAGGTTAAAGGAGATAATGTCTGTGCTTCATCTGGCTTATATTACATATATATTATATTTATTATCTAATTATATATATACACACACACACATTTTTTTTAGAGAGAGAGAGAATGTGTGCATGAGGCAGGGGAGGGGCAGAGGGAGAAGGAGAGAGAGAATCTTAAGCAGGTTCCATGCCCAGGGGGACTTGGGGTTCAATCTCATGACCCTGAGATCATGACCTTAGCCGAAATCAAGAGTCTGATGTGCTGAGTTACTCAAGCCCCCAAAACATGTTTCTGCTATTTAATTTTCACTACTCTTATTTAATGGCTCCTCTTTTGTTAACCTTTTCCTTGTGTTTGCAAGGTCCTTCATAATCTGGGCTCCATCCCATCCATCCGTCCACCCTTATTTCTAACATCATTCTTCCTATACCCCCCTGCTCACTACCATGTAGACATCACTCTAGTCAGTCTCCTTGCCGAACCTCACATTCACCACATTACACTCAGTGGGACCATCCCCTGACTCCTATTTGTTCTTCGGATCTCGAGCTCAAGCACCACTTCCTAATAAAATGTTCCTTTATTATATGCTTTCAAAAGGCTATGTTCATTGACTTCATAAGACTTCCTCAGTTTGTAATGACATATTACCTGTACAGCTATTTAATAATTAATATGTGCCTCTGCTACTTTTCAGATTTCTGTGAAGACAGAAACAGTGTTAATTTTTGTTTACCCCTCTATTCCTAGTCCCTAATATGGTAACTCTGGTATGACTATTTGTATGAGAATGTTGTTGAGTTCTTATTAACTGAAATGACCTCTACTCTTTCTCTCCTTTCAGATCTCAAAAATCTTAACCTTTGAGACTGTATGTGAATTCCATTAGAGGGATCAATATTCAAGTAAACATTAATTGAAGATATTCTATGTGCCCTGTATTATGAGGGGACAATATGGAGGGATTTTTTTCCCCACATTTCATAAAGAAATCAAGCTACGGTGGAATGAAAAGTGAATATAAGGAAGGTATAGAATGAAACCATGTAGTCTAGTAGGAAATGAACAACAGACTGATATATAAGAATCCTGTCATTTGACATTTGATCCTGGATAAACATAACTCACTTCTTTATGCCTTGTTCCTTGTCTGTAATATGAATGCATTGGACCACTGTCCTTTAAAATGTCTTCAAACTCTATGGGTCAAAACGAAACATACAAGGCTATTACCGATCAACTGTTTTCTTTCTCTTGCAGTTCCTTTTGGTCTGAGTTTACATAGATGAATGCATATATTTGGTAATCTGTAGTTAGAATATTATATTGGGATTTTCTCTTGAATAGAGTAACAGAAACATTTCTCATGAGGCTACAATAGACTTTATAGTCTTCATTCTTGTATGTTCTTATTATTCAATTAATATATCTTGAACAGGGAGTTTGTGATAGGTACCCATTGAGGTGCTGGAGGTAAAATGCAGAATGAGAGAGCCATGGTCTTAGTCCTTAGGGAGCTGCTAGGGTGGGCTACACCCAGTGAGTGTAAGTTGTATGCTGGACTCACCCTTTTTTAAAGCTGAAATTTTCCTTACATCAATATGGGATTATTCATGTTTTTATTGATTCTGGTTATTACTTATGTGCAAGTATTGTATTGCCATCAAAATTATATGTTTCTTAGAAGCTACATTGTGCATGAGTGTTCTTTTTTTTTTTTTTTAAGATTTTGTTTATTTATTTGACAGACAGAGATCACAAGTAGGCAGAGAGGCAGAGAAAGAGGAGGAAGCAGGCTGTCTGCAGAGCAGAGAGCCCGATGCGGGGCTCAATCCCACGACCCTGGGATCATGACTCGAGCTGAAGGCTTTAACCCACTGAGCCACCCAGGCGCCCCATGAGTGTTCTTAAATTGCAGAATTTTAGTGTCAATTTTGATATTAAATATTTTATTCTGTTATTATAAATGCCCATAGGAATTGTCAGACAGTGTGTCCTAATATATATTTAGAAAATTGTGTCCTTACTTGTACTTGCACACAATGACTAGTATGTGTTGAATGTTTCTAATGAGTCAGCACTTATCATGGATTATTTTATCCAATCCTCCCAACTAACTTGTATGTGATAACAACTACTATCATCCCCACTTAAGTAGATGGGAAAACTGAGGCCTTAGAGTAGTTAAAACACTAATCTGAAAACACATAGATAGTACATGGTATATATGGGATTCCAAGCCAAGTTGTGATCACTGTGTCATACTAAGCCTGTCCCATGCTATGCTTTCCCATATACCCTTGTTTCCTTCACTGCACAAAATATGATTATTCTTATAACACAATAAATGCCCAATCAATTCTCACTGAATTAGATTTTTAGGAGAATCTTGGAAGTTTATTTTGGAATACCATATATACCTTTGTTTTTCTCTGATAAGCCATATCAGATTCCATGGAATGGTGCGCAGGAGAGAAAGGAGATAGAACAGAAAGAAAAAATCCTGAAGATATTTTATGTTAATTTGTGAATTGCAATTATTTTAAATATTTGGAGAATTTTTTAAAGGCATCTACTTTCCAAGTAGCAGTCTTAGCTACTTTGGTGCATAATACTATGTAAACTTCAAAGCAACCCTATAAGGTAGGTGCTATAATGATTCCATTTTAAAGGATGGGGCAATTGAAACTTTGTAATATTAAGACACTTGCCTAAACTATTTCTTCCAGACACATTGCTTTAAAAATACCAATTATTGCTACATATTGCTTTAAAGATACCAATCTGCCTTTATTCATATTATAACAAACAGGGTAATTTATTTCCTCTGACCTCTGGTTGGATTCTGCTTAGTTTTGAAGACATTTATTTATCTGACAACTTTAATTTTTAGAAAGTCTTGCTTCACATTGAGTTTAAATCAGCTTTCCCAGAGTGGTAAGTGATTGTACAGAAAAAAAATCGTGCACCCTTGGACCTTGAAATCAGCTAGGTTTGGCCTTATAGCCTGACTCTATCACTGACTAGTTGTGGTCTAACTTAAGCTACTCAGTCTCTCAGTACCTCATTTTCTTTCTCTGTCAACAGAGCATCCTAATCCTAACTGCAGAAGGTTACTCTGATGTCTGGGGTATGTTTACCTTTTTATGAAGTGTGCCCACAGAGCACTTTGTACTCACTGGGTCTGTCCCTGTTCTTTTCACATCTGGCAGGCAGTGCCTCTGGTCTGAGACACATTGGGCTAGCAGGAGGCAACATAGTTCAAATAGAAGGAGAGCAGGGGCGAAGGTGCTTGCCAGGGAAATATGTGCTGGCTTCATTAGCTTCTGTTAGATCCGGTTTGCCATGTTCTCATAAACTGGCCGTCACAGTATCAAAGAGCAGAAACCCTTGCAGAACTCTTGACCTTATCTCCAAATGGCTGTAGGGGTTTCACTCAGGCATAAATCAAATCCAGAAACATGTTCCCTAGAGAATTCAGCTATGAAGCTGTGTAGCAGTGGTAGTCACCAGGGCAAAGGGAGCATGGAGGAAAGCTATTCGTGACTGTGGGCCGGGAGACCAAGGAGCTCACAATGCTAGAGATGGTCTGGAGGAGGGTTGTGGGTATTAAATGTCCAAAAAAAATCAGTCCTCTCAATGCTATAATGTAAAGAATATGTCTAGAAAAAAGATATGGTCTAATGATATAAATAATACTTCTAAACCATAACATAGGAGGAGTTCAATACCTATTTTTGGCCAACTAAATGCGTGCATGATTGAGTGAACTAGAGAGTGCGTGAGAGTGATTCAAAGGTACTTATTCATCATCAGTCCTTCAAAGGATCCATTCATTTATTTATCAGACATTAGATGCCAGGCATGACAGTAGTTTTTAGGGATTCAAATATTACTATGACACAATGGCAAATAATTCTTTTACTAAAAACTCAAGTAGTTCTTAATTGAGGAGGAAAAGATGTGACTATATACTTGTGAAACAACCTGGTTAGGGTAGTAAAAGCATAGTGGGGACTATATTGGAGAAAAAAGTTATTTTTGCTGGAGGGTCAGGAATAGAAATGAAAGTCACATTGAAGAAGACATTTCAGTTGTCCTGATGGGTACAGGAGGATGAGAAGTGCATTCCAGGCAGAAGGAATAACATTTACATTTATATGCAGTTTGGGGAAAGAACAAATAATCTAGGGTAATCAGTCTGTTGAAAGAAATCTCTAGGATGGGAAGCTTAAAAGGAATGTTGAAATAAGACTTAGATGGACTGCAACTTGAGGAGGGAATTGCTTGTGGTAGATAATTTTGACATTTGTCCGTGCCTCGTAGAGTTTGTGCACTTTCTACCCCAGTTCATCCTTTTGATCAGCCACATCCATGGCTGGCTCAGTCCACAGTGCTCTGCAATATTCAGTGTTGCCACCTCTGGCCGAGAGAAGTGCTCTTCTGACTAGGAGTCTTTAAATTCCTCCTAAAGCACTAAAACCCTTGAAGTGGCCAAATAATGTTACTGTTATGACTTCATTAAATTAACATTTATTAAGTGGAGCACAGGATGCCAAATGGTGAGCCATGGTTCAAGAAAAGACCACAAGAGAAATCAAAATCAAGAAGGTTATGATTCATAGGTTCTGCAGGAAATACGGGACATGCCTGGAGGGACCACATGGGCAGGTCAGAGCAGAGTGCACGCAGAGAAAGAGCCAGGACCTGGGGTACTTGCCCTGATTAGGGTCAGTGAGTGGAGTGCTTTGGGGTCCTAGGCTAAAACTGGATTGGTCAATTCAAACCCAAAGGATCAGGGCTTTGGGGGCTCCACGGTGCTCTTATCTCAGGCACACAAGGGGAAAAAAAGCCTTCTGAGCTGAGAAAACCATTAACAAAGGGTTGTTGGAGTAGTTGTATAAAGAGCCCTTAACATTTGCATGTGACTCTGCGGGCTACTATCCAGAGCTTGTACTTCCAGAAGGCCTAGTGTCAGTTAAATGTTCCTTCTGACCTCTTGGCCAAACGGAATGGACAGCCAGAGGCAATACCACGGAATGGTTTAGCTAATCTCTTGACAGTTACATTCCCATGGTCATAAAGTCTCTCTGTCCTATCCCCCTTGTTTCAATTTCTTTCAAGATTTTCTGTAAAATTTCCTTCTTTAACCTTTCCTTACCAAGTCTGAGAAGGCATGACTCATTCATTTATACATTCATGTGTTAATTCAATAGAGATTAAGCAAATACCTGTGAAGGAGCAGGCACTCTAGTAATCCTTAGACATCATCACATGGGCATCGTGTCCTTCATATTGGCCTAATTCTGTCCCAGATAACTCTCAGCCAGTGGTTGCTGTGTTTCTGAGATACAAACAAAAAA
The DNA here is from genome assembly GCA_003697995.1 of Taxidea taxus jeffersonii. NCBI lineage: Eukaryota > Metazoa > Chordata > Mammalia > Carnivora > Mustelidae > Taxidea > Taxidea taxus. The sequence goes on from ML109927.1 coordinate 50,926, forward strand.
TTCTTTATGCATATTTGTCCTCTGAGTTGTTTATTTTCATTGGAAATTGATGAACTCTCAATCCTGCAATTTACCTGCCAGACCTCCTTAACAAAGAAGCTTACTATAGGAAAAAAACCTCACTCTTAAGATTGCAAGATTAAGATTGCAAAAAATCTCACTCTTAAGATTGCACTCTTAAACAGGCCAATATCCTTGATGAACACAGATGTGAAAATTCTCACCAAAATACTAGCCAATAGGATCCAACAGTACATTAAAAGGATTATTCACCACGACCAAGTGGGATTTATTCCAGGGCAGCAAGGTTGGTTCAGCGTCCGCAAATCAATCAGTGTGATATAATACATTAACAAAAGAAAGAACAAGAACCATATGATACTCTCAATAGATGCTGAAAAAGCATTTAACAAAGTACAGCATCCCTTCCTGATCAAAACTCTTCAAAGTGTAGGGATAGAGGGCACATACCTCAATATTATCAAAGCCATCTATGAAAAACCCATCGCAAGTATCATTCTCAATGGAGAAAAACTGAGGGCTTTTCCACTAAGGTTAGGAACACGGCAGGGATGTCCGTTATCACCACTGCTATTCAACATAGTACTAGAAGTCCTAGCCTCAGGAACCAGACAACAAAAAGAAATTAAAGGCATCCAAATCGGCAAAGAAGAAGTCAAACTATTACTCTTTGCAGATGATATGATACTATATGTGGAAAACCCAAAAGGCTCCACTCCAAAACTGCTAGAGCTTGTACAGGAATTCAGTAAAGTGTCAGGATATAAAATCAATGCAGAGAAATCAGTTGCATTTCTTTACACCAACAACAAGACAGAAGAAAGAGAAATTAAGGAGTCAATCCCATTTATAATTATACCCCAAACCATAAGATACCTAGGAATAAACCTAACGAGAGAGGCAAAGAATCTATACTCAGAAAACTATAAAGTACTCATGAAAGAAATTGAGGAAGACACAAAGAAATGGAAAAATGTTCCATGCTCATGGATTGGGAGAATAAATATTGTGAAAATGTCTATGCTACCTAAAGCTATCTACACATTTAATGCAATGCCTATCAAAATCCCATCCAATTTTTTCAAAGAAATGGAACAAATAATCCTAAAATTTATGTGGAACCAGAAAAGACCTCGAATAGCCAAAGGAATATTGAAAAGAAAAGCCAAAGTTGATGGCATCACAATTCCAGACTTCAAGCTCTACTACAAAGCTGTCATCATCAAGACAGTATGGTACTGGCACAAAAACAGACACATAGATCAATGGAACAGAATAGAGAGCCCAGAAATAGACCCTCAACTCTATGGTCAACTAATATTCGACAAAGCAGGAAAGAATATCCAATGGAGAAAAGACAGCCTCTTCAACAAATGGTGTTGGGAGAATTGGACAGCCGCATGCAGAAAAATGAAATTGGACCATTTCCTTACACCACACATGAAAATAGACTCAAAATGGATGAAGGACCTCAATGTGAGAAAGGAATCCATCAAAATCCTTGAGGAGAACACAGGCAGCAACCTCTTCGACCTCAACTGCGGCTACTTCTTCCTAGGAACAATGCCAAAGGCAAGGGAAGCAAGGGAAAAAATGAACTATTGGGACTTCATCAAGATCAAAAGCTTTTGCACAGCAAAGGAAACAGTCAAAAAAACCAAAAGACAACTGACAGAGTGGGAAAAGATATTTGCAAATGACATATCAGATAAAGGGCTAGTATCTAAAATCTACAAAGAGCTTAGCAAACTCAACACCCAAAGAACAAATAATCCAATCAAGAAATGGGCAGAGGACATGAACAGACATTTCTGCAAAGAAGACATCCAGATGGCCAACAGACACATGAAAAAGTGCTCCACATCACTGGGCATCAGGGAAATACAAATCAAAACCACAATGAGATACCACCTCACACCAGTCAGAATGGCTAAAATGAACAAGTCAGGAAATGACAGATGCTGGCGAGGATGTGGAGAAAGGGGAACCCTCCTACACTGTTGGTGGGAATGCAAGCTGGTGCAACCACTCTGGAAAACAGCATGGAGGTTCCTCAAAAAATTGAAAATAGAGCTACCTTATGACCCAGCAATTGCACTACTGGGTATTTACCCTAAAGATACAAACATAGTGATCCGAAGGGGCATGTGTACCCGAATGTTTATAGCAGCAATGTCCACAATAACTAAGTTATTTAAAGAACCTAGATGTCCATCAACAGATGAATGGATAAAGAAGAGGTGGTATATATATATACAATGGAATACTATGGAGCCATCAAAAGAAATGAAATCTTACCATTTGTGATGACATGGATGGAACTAGAGGGTATTATGCTTAGAAAAATAAGTCAATCAGAGAAAGACAACTATCATATGATCTCCCTGATATGAGGAAGTGGAGATGCAACAGGGGTGGGGGTTAAGGTGTTAGGAAAAGAAAAAATGAAACAAGATGGGATCGGGAGGGAGACAAACCAAAAGAGACTCTTAATGTCATAAAACAAACTGAGGGGGGTGGGGGGGAGGGGGTTGGGAGAGGGTGGTGGGGTTACATTATATGTTTAAATAAAAAAGAAAAGATTGCACTCAAGATATAGGTACAATGGAATACTATGCAGCCATCAAAAGAAATGAAATCTTACCATTTGCGATGACGTGGATGGAACTAGAGGGTATTATGCTGAGCGAAATCAGTCAATCAGAGAAAGACAATTATCATATGATCTCTCTGATATGAGGAATTTGAGAGGCTGGCAGGGGGTTGTGGGGGGTAGGGAAGTTAAAAATGAAACAACATGGGATTGGGAGGGAGACAAACCATAAGAGACTCTTAATCTAATCTCAGGAAACAAACTGAGGGTTGCTGGAGGTTGCAGGGGGTAAGGATAGGGCGGCTGGTTTATGGATATTGGGGAGGTTATGTGCTATGGTGAGTGCTGTGAAGTGTGTAAACCTGGTGATTCACAGACCTATACCCCTGGGGCTAATAATTCATTATATGTTAATAAAAAATAAAAAAAAAAGATTGCAAGAGGCAGCTGGACTTTCAGAATCCATAGTGAGGGGTACTGTTGATTCATCAAAGAATACCAAAACAACCCAGAATATTTAATATTTCATTGTGCATAAACCACTTTCCAAGAAATCCTAATTCTCTACTCACTCCAAACTGCAATTATGTATATGTTATTTAGACTACAGGTTATTTATCAAGAAATTCATTTTGCATATCTAGCCTTATTGTTACATGAAAATGAAATTTAATAGTGGAAAATGAAGTAAAAGCTTAAATAGTTAAAGAGGTCCAAACATTCCAATGAACATTAAATCTTTAAGAGCATTATAAAACATAAAGTTTTTAATGTGGAGAATAATTTTTGAAAACAAAATGGATACTAGTATATAAAAATCTTATAAACCCTACCTTTTCTGGAAATACTTAAAATGTTATTTATCACTGTTTTGCAAGCATAGAGAGTATGTTATGTTCCCTTGTGCAGGATGCTTTTTCAAATATTTAAGGTGATATTCATGTCCTCTACTTTTTGGTAGGTACACAGCTGGTAACTTATTAGCTTATCAACTGAATTCACTAGATAGCTCCAGTTGGAACGTGATTAGCTTAGAGAACAGCAGTATCTCCTGATTATGTTAGAATACACTATGACTATTTAATAATATGATCTAAGATGGTTTTTATAATTGTTTCTATATGGCATGGATTAGTGAAGATGTCAAATGCCCAATTTAATGGCAAAATTCTTAGACAAAAGTTAAAAATACAAGTCCAGTTTAATGGACCGACAATACCTCATTACCTGAACAAAAATGGAGTTTTATGATATACTTTAGGTTTTTATTTTGTAGTATTTCATTTATATTTTTTCTTTTGTTTTTTTTTTAAGATTTTAATTATTTATTTTTGAGTGAGAGAAAGAGAATGCACATGAGTTGGGGGAGAGGCAGAAGGAGAAGCAGACTCCCCACTGAGCAGAGACCTGAATGTGGGGCTCCATCCCAGGACCCTGGGATCATGACCTGAGTGGAAGGCAGTCGCTTAACCCACTGAGCCACCCAGACTCCCTCTTTAGTTAAGTTTTTATTTGTGTGAGTTCCATATACTTTACTTTTAATTCTCATTCCCTGCCTAAGAGAATGAAATTACAATCATATGAAGCAACACGTAGAAATGTATGTTAAGGATTATAAAACTCTACAGGTTATAGAATTGTGATTCTTCCTCATTTGCAAAAAACATTCAGTAAATACATCTGATTTGTTAATAAGTAATATGTTTGTGTCTCCGCAGCACCAAAGGAGATTAGCCATTACTGTAAATTATACATATAGTTTCTTCTAAATAATTCAGTTTGCAGAACCTGTACCTACAAAATAAGAAATGATAAGTAAAACATATATTTAAAGACAGGGGTTTTAAAATTCATAACTGTAATAATCTGTTATTCTTTATCTTTGGTCTGGATTATGAAAATATTTTTTAAAAGCACCAGTAAAAGGATTTTTGTAGTTTTTGGCCTGAAAAGAACAAATCCCATAGTGATCACAACATGTTTGAGCCCTTCCTGCTCTGTGAGTTTTACAGCCCTGAGTTAAACAGAATACAGATGTCTACAGATGAAAAGAAAACATATGAAATTCTCACTCTCAAGCCAGGAGAATTCAAGCCAATCCAAGTGTGAAGGCTAATGTCACAGCTGAAATAGAAGTCAAGAGGGTGGCTTTGAATATAATTAAGATATGACAGTTTCACTCAGATCCAAAACCCAGGCACCTAAAAGCAGAATTTTCTCAAAAGGTGTGAATGTGAACATAAAATGTTTCTGGGAATTGGGCTGTGATCCAAAATTAATGAATTTCCCATTGAGTTACTAATCATCTAGAGTCATGGTCATCAGACAAGAGGCCAGGGAGATGACAATCCTCATTTTAGAATTATTTGGATCTCTCCTTTCTTTGAGATGTGCAGAAGCTATTCTTCTGGTAAAGAGAAGACAAAACAAAACAAAACAGTGTCAACAAGAACAGAATTCAGATCTTGTCACTTTAACTTGATCCCTATCTTCTCGGCTTACTGTTTGTGTCTACTGCTTGCCAAGACTACCAGTCATCATCAGGAAAATGCCAGGATGTCGACCTTTTGTTCTACCATGCACTACTCTTTCCCAGAAGATTTCAACTGTATTAAGGGTTACACAGAAAAAAAATAATAAAGCAGAACTAAATCAAATGAACTGAAGATCTTTATTTAGTGGTGTTAATTTTTATCTGCTCTTAAGGAACAGGAAATCTTAGTTATTAACAAAAGCCAGCCTATACAATTAAAAAAAAAAAAGTATTAGAGAGAAAAATAAGTAGCAGGATGGGGAAGGAAATGGAAGAAAACAGAAAGAAAGTGACAGAAGCAAAGAGAAAGGAGAAGAACCTGGGGATAGAAAAAGGGAAGAAAGCAGAAAGGAAGAGATGTGGAGAAAGAGAAAAGGATGAAACTTGGTTTTATTCTTTTGTTTTAAAACCTGAACCTTAAAGTTGATTATGTGGAACCAGTGAACAGATTAGGCTCCAACTAGGTGCCAATGACTGTATGTTGAAGACTGGGATGAATGAGACCCCGGGTTGGTCTCAAGTGGTTTGCCATCTGCTGAAATGCTGAGCTGTAAAGTAAGGAGAACCAGTATTGATAAAAACCATGCATGTGAGGCACACAAGAGGTGCTGTAAATATGTCGTTTTATCCATGTATGTTCAGCACTACATCCCACTTCTACAAGTGAAGAAACTGAGGCTCAAAGCGCCCCTGATCTGTGACGGAAACAAGAACAAAACCCAGATTTACTTGATGACAAAGCCCATGCTCTCTCCACTGTACCCTGCTTGCAAAACGATAAGTACCGTAATCAAGCTATGACCACAATGTTTTTGGAAAGAAGAGAACAATTTATCCGTCTTGAAAATGCCAATAACCATTGTTTTCTCTACTGTTCATGACCTGAAGATAGAGCAGTGTTTACTAACAAATACTTTGCAAAATTCTAACTTTTTAAAGTTATTGATCAGTGAGAGTTTCAGTGGTCAAAAACGTATGGGAAACTGCAATTCATACATTTCTTTTGAAAATTCTCAATG
>ML109927.1:57491-111558 GCA_003697995.1 Taxidea taxus jeffersonii
GTCTATTAAGCCTCTAAGTTCTTTTGTTAAATATTATTGATTGATTGAAGATCCAAGATTAATTTGGTCATGGAATATTCTTTGGAAATGCTGATTTAGAGGCCACATTTTGAATGAGGTAAATAGAACATCTCACAACAATGTACTGTCAGCTGTGATTAGAATTATAATACAAGTTCTTATTTTTCTTTTTTCCTCAGATTAGTCTTTATGCAAAAATGATAGATTACTAGTGTATTAAGCCAAAAATTAATGAGCATTATTATGGTAAATGATTGACTTGCCACAAATAAATGATCACCATTCTTGCTTTTGCATTATCCAGGGGTGTTTCCAACTGTGCCAGAGAGTTTCTAAGTCATAGAAATCATAATTCATTCTCACAAAAATAAATATAGTTATTATTCATTAACCAAATATTTCTGTTGGACAGTCTCTACTTCACACTCTCCATTTAGTCTCTATGTCTTAATGTGTAATTAAAAATATGGTCTTAATATTCAAACTAGTCACTTACTGTTCATTTTTCATTAATTTATACTTTTATTACTGAAGTAGTGCATGTTCATGGTAAAAAAAAATTCAATGAGTACAGAAGAGAATGAGATGAAAATTTTAAAGGGCCCTTTCCCTACCCTCAAACACTACTTCCTTGCTGTAGAAGTTAACTATTACTTGTTGATGCTTTTAGAAAAGCACATGCCTATGCACATAGTTCTTTTTAAATAAATCATTTTGTACATTATTCCTTAATGATAATGGCATTTAATTCTATATCTTCATTATCTTCTTATAATCAAAACGTATTAGTTTACTTTATTTAAAAATCAATTTTATTAAGGTATAATTTATAATAAATTCACCAATTTTACGTGCACATTTTTTAAAGATTTTATTTATTTGAAAGAGAGAGAGCAAACATGAGTGAGGGGCAGAGGGAGCGGGAGAAGCAGGCTCCCCACAGAGCAGAGGCTTGACCCCAGGACCCTGAGTTTATGGTCTGAGCCAAAGGCAAATGCTTAACCTACTGAGCCATCCAAGGTACCCCAGAAATGTGCACAGTTAATATAGACACCGACACAATCATACTAACATTACTATAGAAGTTTCCCTTACATAAAGTGGAACCAAGCTCCTTCTCCTCTTTTAGAAACCATTGATCCGCCTTCTATTTCTATTTGTTTTACCTTACTTACCAATTCAAATAAATAAATAAATGAAATGATACAGCTCGTAATCCTCTGTGGCTAGCTTTTTTTTCATTCAGCAAAATGCCCTTGAGGTTCATCCAAGTTGTTGTCTGTATTAGCAGTTACTTTTCTATTATTGCCAAATATTATTACATCGTATGGATATACCAAATTTGTCTATCCATTTGTTACCTGATGGACATGTGGATGCTGCCCAACCTTTAGTTATTGTAAAATAAAGCTACTGTGAACATTCACATTCCACACAAATCTTTGTGTGGATATATGTTTTCATTACTGGTTTGTATGGTAAGTGTGTGTCAATGAGAAATGGCCAAACTGTTTCCCACCAAATTGTATTCTCCCAGCTGCGTATGAGGGATTCAGTTAGTATATATCCTTATCAAACCTGGTGATTTGAGCTATTTTAGTGGCTACCTAGTGATATCTCATCCTGATTTTTTTTTTTAAGATTTTATTATTTACCTGACAGACAGAGATCACAAGTATGCAGAGAGGCAGGCAGAGAGAGAGGAGGAAGCAGGCTCCCAGCTGAGCCGAGAGCCCCATGTGGAGCTCGATCCCAGGACCCCGGGATCATGACCTGAGCCAAAGGCAGAGGCCCAACCCACTGAGCCACCCAGGTGCCCCTCATCCTGATGTTTATAATTTGCATTCCTCTAATAGCTTTGAGCATCTTTTTATCCATTTATTTTCCATTTGCATATCTTCCTAGTAAAATGTTTCTTCAAAATTTTTGCCTGTTTTTAATTGAATTATTTTTATTCTTAATATTGACTTGTAAGAATTCTTTATATATTCTAAAGACAAATTCTTTATCAGATAGATACAGGTTTTACAAATATTACTCCTAGTCCATGGCTTGCCCTTTGATTCTCATAACGTTATCTTTTAAAAAGCAAACTATTTTTATTGTAATGAGATCTAATTTGTTATTTTTATTTATTATCTATTGCTTTTTGTGTCCCAGATAAGATATTATTGTTCAACCGGGGATCACAAAGATTTTCTCCTGTATTTTCTTCTACAAGTTTTATATGTGTAATTCTCACATTTACATTTATCATCCAATTCAAATGAGTTTTTCTATGTCTCATGAGGTAAGAGTGAAGATTCATTTCTCATGAGGTAAGAGTGAAAAGTGTGTCGTTATCCAATGGTTCCAACACAATTTGTTGAAAAGATTATATTTTGAATTGCTTTGGTGACTTTGTTGAAAATCAATGGATAGTATAAACAGGGTCATATTTCTGGACTATCTACTTGTTCCATCTATGTATATTCTATCTTTACATTAGTAGTACACTTGATTACTGTAGCTTTATAAGAAGTCTTGAATCAAGTAATGAAACTTACTCTTCGTTTTCAAGCTTATTTTTTTACTCCATGTTCTTCACATTTTCATATACATTTCAAAATGAACTTATTAATTTCTCCCAAAAAATCTGTTGAGATTTTTAATTTATATTGTGTAGGTCAATTTGGGGAAAAGTGACTTTATAGCGATATTGAATCTTCTGGTCCTTGAGCATAGTGTTTCTTCACTTATTTAGATCTTTAATTTCTTTCAGTAATATTTAGTAGTCTTTTTTTTTTTAAAGATTTTTTTTTTTAATTTATTTGACAGATAGAAATCACAAGTATGCAGAGAGGAAGGCACAGAGAGAGGGGGAGGCAGGCTCCCTGCCGAGCAGTGAGCCCAATGCGGGGCTCGATCCCAGGACTCTGGGATCATGACCTGGGCCGAAGGCAGAGGCTTAACCCACTGAGCTACCCAGGCGCCCCAATATTTAGTAGTCTTAAATGTATAACTTTTGCACACATTTTCTTAAGTGTATTCCTAAGCATTTCATAATTTTGCTATTGTTTTTAATTGTCAATTTCTGCTTTTTGCTAGTAAAGAGAAATACAATTGATTTTTGTATGTACACCTTACTTCCAGTAATATTAAACTCAGTTATTAATTCTGGTAACTTTTTTTTCTTTTAGGTTCCATAGGGTTTTCTATGTAAATATTGATGTCAACTGGAGATAATACAATTTTGTGTGTTCCTCTTGTCTTGTCTTAAACTTCTAATACAAATTTGGATAAAAGTTGAAAGAACATCCTTGTCTTGTTCCTAATCTTAGAGAAAAAAACATTCAGTCTTTCACCATTAATTATGATGTTAGTTATGGGTTTTTATAGATATCTTTTTGGGGGGCCAGGGGAGAGGGAGGGAGAGAGAGAGAGAGAGAATCTTAAGCAGGCTCCACACCCAGGGCATGGCTTAATTTTACAACCATGAGACCATGACTCAGTCATGGTCTCATGGTTGTAATCAAGAGTCCACGCTTAAATAAGTCAATCAGAGAAAGACAATTATCATATCATCTCTCTTGATATGAGGAATTTGAGAGGCAGGGCAGGGGGTTGTAGGGGGTAGGGAGGGAAAAAATGAAACAAGATGGGATCAGGAGGGAGACAAATCATAAGAGACTCTTAATCTCAGGAAACAAACTGAGGGTTGCTGGAGGGGAGGGAGGTATGGAGAGGGTGGCTGGGTGATGGACATTGGGGAGGGTATGTGCTATGGTGAGTGCTGTGAAATGTGTAAGACTGATGATTCACAGACCTGTTCCCCTGAAGCAAATAATACATTATATGTTAATTAAAAAAAAAAAAAAAGAGTCCATACTTAACCAACTGAGCCACCCAAACACCCCTCATAGATTTCTTTTATCAGATTAAAGAAGTTCCTTCTTATTCCTAGCTTGCTGAGATATCATATAGTTTTTATCATATAGTTTTTACTTTTTTAAAAAAGATTTTATTTATTTATTTGACAGACAGAGATCACAAGTAGGCAGAGAGGCAGAGAGCGAGGGGAAAGCAGAAAGCTTTCTCTCTCTCTGAGCAGAGAGCCCGATGCGGGGCTCGATCCCAGGACCCTGAGATCATGACCTGAGCTGAAGGCAGAGGCTTAACCCACTAAGCCACCAAGGCACCCCTAGTTTTTACTTTTAATGTTATGTTTAGTCTGTTAATATGATGGTTCGAGTGATTTACATATGTATATATTATAGAAATGTTTAATATAATTCATACACTTTATATATATATATATATTGTTCTATAACTTGTTTCTGACATTTGTGTAAGTAATTATTTCTTAAACAATATTACTAGAACTAGAGTTCCCGGGTCCAAGTGTATATGCATTTAATATTTTGGCAAATGTTGCCAAATTGCTCTCCAAAGAGGCTTTCATAAACGTTCCTGCCTATAACTATTAAAAGTATTTTTACTTTCACTAAGACTGCACACTAGCAAATATTTCAATCCTTGTCAGTACGAAGGCACTGTGCTCCCTTGTTTTAAGATTGAATGTGCCTTTCTTTATGCATTAGGGAGTGATGCAGAATGATGTTAGGACATCAAGCAAGTGTCGATTTGCTATTCTAGCTCCAGAAGGATAGGTGTGAGGACTGTATGCAGAAGAATCGTAACAGCTATGCCTCAAGGAGAATTTACCATGCGCCAGACACTGCCCGAAGCACTTTTCTCATATCATAACATCGAATTGTCACCGCAGTCCTATGACCTAGATAATGGATGGAGGAAATAAGATACGTGCTTAATCTCCCAGCATTAGGAGACTGCTCTGCTCCTATCCCCACATGTTGAAACCAACCACCAACAAACAGTGGAAAATGCCAATCCCAGCTAATGGAATAGGAATTGGAATTCCAGCTTGAAATCTTCCTAAAGACAAATTAAGGAGTCAGCTAAATCACACCTTTAACAATACACTGTTCATTAGGGCAGGCACACATGCTCATTCTTTTTCTAAGTATAGGAGATGATGCCTCCAGTGACTGATTTCTATGTTTTAGTCCAAAGCTTTCAAAACAAGCGCTCAATCAAATATTGCATAAGGCTGTTGCAGGGATAAACGGTTTATTTTACAGGCCTCAGTGTCTCCCCAACCCAACTCATTAGGTCTGAAGTGGTACAATTAGAGCAGCATGGGGGATGGTCTGGTAATGGGAAGACCAGAGAGCTCGCTGGAATTGCCATTTTAATTTTAATTTGTGGCCCTTCGCTTCTGATTTCTTCTCTTCTCACTTTCAATCAGAGCTGTAAACTACTTCTTGCATGCTTTCTGCAGCCTTCTCTGACTTCCCCCTAGGAACTTACACTTGTTTTCCTCTCCATTAATGTGAGATTTCTCCTCCCGCTTCATTGTGCACAGCCACAGAGGTGATGTCACTGAAAGCGCCCCTTTCTTTTCACTCGGGTAAATAAGGAGATCTTTTTTCATGCTGACAGTGGGGTCTCAGAGGCCAGATTCTGTTTGTACCAGAAACTTGCTTTTCTAAACCTCAAAACACTTCACCATATGTTCAGCTCACATGTTCTCCTGGCTGGTTAATTTAACCCATGCGTGGCTCCTCTCTGCTTGGGGTGAGCCCTGGAGACAAAGCCTGCTTGTGAATTATTATTTATGGGGATGTCCAGTCACAGGCCACTTGCGACGACCCCTGGGTGCTTCACTGAACTGTGAAAGACACCTATGTGGAGTGATTACAGATGCAAGATACCTGGAATTTAAAGATGAAACATAATACCCAGGTCCAACACCTAGAGTTTTATTTAGTTCATAATCAGTTCATAAATTTAAAGTAAAACATACTACTTTAAAAAATTACCAATTCATTGTATACTTTGGTGACATCCAACCTGCTCCAAAATGTCACTGTACATACAGACATATAATGCCACAGGTAAAATAAATATGAGACAAAGGAATAGGGGTGACAGAAAAATTAAAGAATAAAAATGAGTTTTTCCCCAAATATATGCCATATGATCCTACATCATTGCTGGAAACAGGCCATATATTCAACTCGATATTTCCTAGTAGCCAAAGCAAAAAGTTAAACAAAGTAAGTTTTAAAATTCACTGCAGACATGAGATATAAACTTTCCAGTTCCTCAGCAGCATATTTTAGCCAGGACCAAGTTCTAAGATAGACTTCTCCTGGAGCTGCACATTAAGGGGTCTCTGTAAGAGAGTTTTCAGTAAGATTATAGCGATCAGCATCCTTGTTCGCAGTCTTAGAATCAATATTGTAACTGATTCCTTAATATACCTCATGAAGTTTAATCTTCTTAATATCAATCACAATTTTGGTAAAGCCATTTTATTAAGAGGGGTCAAGACACTGTAGTGCAGGTACTCATCTCTCTGGTACTTCGTTCATTCAAACACAAAATGCCAACCACCCATTGGGGAGAAATGAGTGAAATGAGTGTTACAAATCAGTTCTCTGTACACATTACCTCTGGGGTTTGATCATAACTGGTAAGCCAAGAAGAGTTCTGGGCTATATTCTCCAGCATGAACTCAAGAGTACAGATATGTTTTGGTAATCTACTAAGTAGAGCGTAGAGCTGATATTTTAAAAGGCTGTCGTAAAGAACTGTGTTGTTTATTTTGGTCTTCATTTATTGTTTCCAGGCTCAAAGTTACAGTGGAGCAGGACTGAGCCTACACGCTGCTCACGCTGTGAACAGCCAAGTTGCAGAAGAGGTTGAGGAAATATGGTGAGGGTCCAAACAGGGGCTGCTGGAGTTAGAATAGCTCCGAGGCCCTAAATTATGCTTGTGCATGCCCTGCCCACCTTCCCGCCCGGCCACCTCTACTCTTTGTCATAAACTCGGAACATTCTAGGATGCTTAAAGAGATTAAAACAATACCTTCAACTCCAAACTTCTTTTGAACCCACTCTCCCCAAGAAATGATAGGGTAGAAAATAAATCTTGTTACGTCAGTCTTTTTCTGAAGTCATGGAGACTTTGAGACCCTCAGGAAAGCTGTGAACCCTCTTTCCTTCTCCCAGAGCCACTCTGCTCAGGACTCCAACACCACTAGGTAGTATTTCGTCCAATTTTGAAGGGTTTATGTAACCCCTGATAACTAGATTGAGAACCCAGGTTTTAAAGACTTTGCAATGTATCAGAAAGTCTAGATTCTTTAAGTGGCCTACACGTTCCCCCAGATAGGCCATGCCTCTTTGTGCCTATCTCTCTCAGGGTTCATCACCTGCCCTGTCTCCTACCCCAAGATCCTAAAGATGGTTGCTTCGTAAAGCAGGTCATGCTGATTGGTGCCTCAGAGTATTGGATTATGCCCTTCTCTTTTCTATATTTCTGGTGAATTCTTACAGGACCTTCAGGAACAACTCTGAAAATTAAGTTCTCCTTAGTGTATCTCCTCATTCTCCCATAATTGCTCACCTGACTCTTTGCTCACAGTGTGTTGTATAGACTTCTATAAGGCATTGGTAACTCTCTGTTGCAGTTATTTGTTGACATGTGGGTCTCCAATTTTAGAAAGTGGCTTAAGGATGCCTGAGTTGTTCAGTGGGTTAAGCTTCTGCCTTAGGCTCAGGTCATATCCCCGGGTACCGGGATTGAGCTTCCTGTAGAGCTCCCTGTTCAGTGAGAAGTCTGCTTTTCCCTTCCTCTCTGCACCCTCCCCCCATGCTCTTTCTCTTTCTCTCTCTCAAATAAATAAATAAATAAATAAATAAAATGAATTTCAAAAAAAGAAAGTGACTTTTAAGAGCATTAACCATTATTTTAGTCACCCCTGCATCCTTTGAAAAAGTATAATTCCTAAAACATAGTTGTTGTGGAAGCTTTTTAGTCTCTTAGAAATTATTCAGAGTCTTTTTTTAAAAAAATATTTTATTTATTTATTTGAGAGAGAGACAGTGAGAAAGAGCATGAGTGAGGAGTTCAGAGGGAGAAGCAGACTCCCCGTGGAGCTGGGAGCCCGATGCAGGACTCGATGCGGGACTCCAGGATCATGACCTGAGCTGAAGGCAGTTGCTTAACCAACTGAGCCACCCAGGTGCCCTGAAACTATTCAGAGTCTTGAAGATCTTCCCTGTTGGTTATGGACACAGAGGCTCAGAGAAACATTTGTGGAATCAAATGCTGCTACAGATTCTAGGACTGCAAAGATTAACGGTATTTTGGAGCATGTTCCTGTGCAGAAAAATGGTTTGGCCAAATGTCTCAATGTGTTAAAGAGGAACATTTACAAGGAATCTGATTTAATTAAGGTATATTCCCCATGATTAACTGCTAAACACTGTGATTACTGACTTGGAAGTGTTACAGGAATATCTAATACCATAAGATTTTGTAGAATGGCTTTTCCTCCTCCTTTTCAAAATACACAATCATCAGTTGAATTAGTTGGAATATTTTACAAGTGGATCATAGATCGATACCTTTATATTCTTCCAGACTTGAAGAATGAGAATCTTTGCTGAAAGTATTTCATTGTGCTGCATGGTATGACAGAAAGAGAAGGGCTTAATCTCAGCCTGTCACCCCATTGGTTTTTTTTAACCTCTCGGGGTCTTCAGATAAGGAACAGGCTCAGATGAACGGTGAGGACTAAGTGGGATAAGAGGCGGGGAGATGAATGGGATGTTTGGCCGGACTAGTCGGTGGAGAGGCATTCTTAGAGATGCTTATGCTGAATGCAGGGAGCATGCTGGGAGCAGAAGTTACCTGCCATGGGGCAAGATGGAGACAGTGGCCCCAGAGGAGGATGAAACCTGAGCCTGGCCTAGGAAAGGAGAACAGCCCCTAATTATTTTTGCAAAATTATTCCATTGCTTAAATCTTCCTGGAATAGTTAAACAATTAGAGGAAATCAGTGGTACAGAGTGAATAGAACATTGCCTTGGCTTTAACGCTTGACTCTGCCTAACATTTGGATCTACCATTTTGAACCTTTAATAAGATGACAGAAAGAGTGCACATGTATACACGGTTTTATTTCATTCCTAGAACAACCTCATAGAAGCAAGGAGATTGTTTTGTTATTGTTACTATTTCCATTGCACACACGCTCTGCAGACTGAGTCTTAGAAAGATTAAAGAACTTTTCCAAAGTAAGGCAGCTATCAGCGGCCCCCGGATGCAAATCCAGGTCATTTAGGACATAACCTCGTCACTCTACTGCCACTTGAGCTTGTGGAGTTTTAGCTCCTTTGCCACTGAAATGTAGGTCATGATTCCTCCTCCCTATCTTGCTATGAGATAGTACATGATAACTGCCTCATGATAACTGCAGGGTCTGTATAGCTTATTAATAATAAAGGTTGATCTCAAAGGAGGGTGTATGTGTGTGTGCTTGTCTCAGTCTGAGGAGTGGGATAGTTTTTACTTGCTGACATGGTGGTACCAGGAGACATTGGTCCAGCAGTCAGCAGGCGGTCCAGGGTTTATGACCCTGGCTCAGGGCTCCCAAGCAAATCAGTCAGACTCTGGGGTAAACAGGAGAGATCCCAGGTCAGGATGGCCATGTGAGGTAGTTAGCACCCACTGTGTGTGTCTTTTAAGTAACTTACAAAGAAAGAAACAACCCCATACCCATTGACTGAATTTACACCTTGGGGCTGTGAGGGGAGGGACAAAGGAGCTGGGCTGGAATAAAAGTTTGTTTATTTTTTTCTCCAGCTTCATGAGTAGCCAAGGCCAAGATGTTCTTGCAGCTTCCCTCTCCACCCTCTCTCTACCAAAAGTCTTTGTTTGGGGAGACAGCAAAAGTAGCAAAGCAATTGTTCGTCTATTATTTAGGCATAAATACTTCAGGGATTCTTTCTTTCTTTCTTTCTAAAGATTTCATTTATTTATTTAGGAGAGAGAGAGAGAAAGCATGAGGAGGAGGAGAGGGAAGGGAAGAGGGGAGGAGCAGAGAGAGAAGCAGGCTCCCCCATGAGCAAGGAGCCTGATGGGGAGCTCAATCCTAGGACGCAGGATCATGACCTGAGCCAAAGGCAGACACTTAACTGCTGAGCCACCCAGGCATCCCTCAAGGATTCTTTCTAAATAGTGGGTTAAACACACACACACACACACACACACACACACACACACAGGATTACTACAGAATAATTAGGATACAAATTCCGCACTATGACTCAGACATGATAAGATTTAATTAGCTTTCAGCATTACATTGTTGGAAGTTTATAGATTTAGTAATCAGACAGATGTATAAAACCCCAGTTCTACCACATATGACATTTGGTCCTCTCCCTAGTCTCACTAGCCTCAATTTTGCACATCTATAAAATAGGACCAAGAATATCTGCCTTGAGAAGTGTGTTCATGAATAAGTGATGTGGAAAATATAATGTAACTAGAGCAGTTCCTGGGTCAGCAAATGTTAGTTGCTTTTTTCCCAGCAACAGGGATTTCCAGTAGATTCCTTGACAAATTTGACCATCACTACTCCTCCATCACCCCACCTCCAACCATTCTTCTGTAACTTTATTTTTCAGGATGTAGTGCTTGTCCTCTACCCTTACAGGAAGAAAATTCCTTTTCTGCATTCTTACTTTACCGCCACCTGTAATCTCACTTTTGACTGACACGAACAAAGAAAATGGGCTGTGTGCATGGCAGACAATTGATGGTGCCTCTTGAATGTCCTCCCTGCAGTGGAAATCCTGCCCCATATGAACAGGATTGCCTGCTGCATGTGGATATTTGATTCCCTGAATCCCTAACTGGACTATTCCATGCACATTCTGTTTTCTTAAATTCTCTGGTTACCAATTTTTCATTTCTCTATCATTTCATTCTTGCTATATTCTTTTGTTCCAAATATGTTACCACCCCCCTGAGTTGTCTATCTTGACTTTCTTTCTGATTAAATAACCTCTTTTTGTTTGAACATAATGGATCAGTAGATTAACATTCAAGATAAATGGAATCAAGGTGTCACATCCGGGACCTGGGGTCAAGCATGGAGTTGAAAGAGTCAGAGAGGCTGTTTTCAGTCAAATGACATCGCAATTGGGACGTTCCATATCAGTCAGCATCAGAAGGAGGAGGGGCACAGAGAAAATCAAGGCATGAAGCTAAGCATGGCAGGGTCTCTGGAGACACATTAATGAAGATTAAAGATTTGTTTTAGGGAGTGAGAAGTGCAAACTTGAACAGTTCCTTCCCAAAGGAAGCAGTGGTTTTTCAAGGGTTCCTGTGGCCTTCAAATGGTTAGGAATGAAGCAATTAGAGAAATAATGTGTATAGAAGACATCCATGGGTTTTCTGATCAATACTACATTTCTAGAAATCACTTCTCCTATGAACTTGTATTTGCAGTGGCAGCAGCCATGTTTTCATTTTTTTCCCTGTCCACTGGCCACTACTATTTGACCCAGGGGAGGGAACCTGACCCGAACTGGACCAAAGAACTTCTTTAGGACTCTTGGACTTGGGGTCTAAAATATACAAAAAATGCTCAAGGTCTTTCTTGGACATATACAAAGAGAAAGAAGCCAATCTTTCAAGAAGGGGGAGAATGGGTGTAGAAAACATGGTGAGATTGAGAAAAAGAGAGACCAGACAAAATTGGAATCTTGATGCCTCCCATATATTTATAATAAGTTATTTCTATTTAAGGTAGTCTTGTTAACTTTGGTCACTGAAATAAAAAGTTGTCCAACTAAACAAACAAAGCAAAGTGTCATCCTTAAGTTTTTGCTGAAGTCATTCCCCTAACTGGGACTGTCTCCTTTCCTCTTCAACTTTGTCTATACCTATTGTCATTTGCCCATTTAAGTATACATGAGAAGCCCTCCCTGATCATGTCTGATGTCAGTTTTTTGGGATATCTTTTGCACGGCAGTTTGATGAAACTTTCCATGGGTTGAAAATAAAAAGTCTTTTTGTATTCTGTGTTTTCTTTATTCTGAATTTGGTCAATCCTTCATCTTCCCTGTGCAATTTTGACATCTTTAACTTGAAGACAGATTAGCTATGCATTAAAACCAAAGAATTCTGTATTAGAAAAAGAATTTTTCAAAGTCTTCTAGTAGAGATTTCCATTGAAGTATAAAGAAGTAATACATTTTAATAGAAATATTTTCACTGACCACGTGAGGTTATATTCCCTGACAATCTGCTTTTGGCCAAGTGTGGGTCTAGATTTGTGTTTTTGGAAGGTTAGAATGTACAAAGAGAACTCAAATAATCTGCTTGGTGTAAGTATTTAAATGAGGCTTAGAGAAACGTATTTGAATTTTCAATTCTATATGCAGCCGTTTTTAGGATAGTACTCTTGTCTCAACCCAGATTTTACAATGGAAAAAACATTGGCCCAAGAAAGAGAAGACCTGTATACACGCACACACGTATATACACAGACACACGCAGGTTTGCACGCACATGTGAGCACATTCAGCTCTGGCTGCGTCTGTGGCCACATTTCATACGAATGCAGCTGCTGGACCCAGTGGTGACTATTGACAATAGGGGAGGCGACACAGCACACGGTCAGCACATTCACCCAAGTGTCAGGCAGCCACATCATTAACATAGTGCAGTGTCCAATAACTCTGAGCTCCCCACAGTGCGGACTCTGCAGGAATAATTACTTGGACATCACATGCACTTCATCACTTCCAAATTAGATTTTACTAATCCACCGCTTTATTTTCAATGTAATCTCATTACTACAATGGCGGTTCCTTTTTTTTTTTTTTTTTCCCAGTGCCTCAGAAGATTTATTGCTTTAAACCAGTAACAAGATTTAGCGATTGCCCGAGGACATATTACTTTAAGATTTAGACTGATGTGAGTTTGGCTGTGGAAATCCATTCCTCCTTCTCTTCCATCCCCCACACTCTGAGAAAGATTGTAGGGTGAAAAACAAATTATAGCTCCATACCTTGATTTTCCTTTTTACAGTAATACAAAAAAACCATATTAAAGAATGCAAGTGACTATCTAGAACAAAGAATAAGGGTCCAGTGGATCATAGCCCAGAATTTTTCCTTATAAAAATGCACCTAGGAAATAGTGTCTTACATTCTCAGTGGGAATTTTGTCATGTATATTTTTTCTGCACTAATAATTGGATAAAATCAATGTTCTTGGTGCTTTTTCCATTCATGTTGACCCTGAAAAGATGAAGCTGAATGATTTCTTCCTCCAAGATACTGGAGTATCTAAGGAGCTGCAAATTTTAGGCCATGCCAGCCAGGAATTCTTTTGATCTTTCACAGTGTTGATCCCACATAGCCTGGTTATTTTAATTGACAAAAAATGTTTTAAAATATCATGGGAAGCAAGACAAATTATGATGAAAAATTACCAAAAACCAATGCCCTGCTTTTAGATTTATTTTTTTAATTGCATTCAGGATATTTTCCCAATTATACACATACTTACACAATTTCATCTATCATCTAATTTCCATATTAGAGAATCAAAAATATGTGATTAATGATCAACTAAATGAATACTAATATTCATATTCATTATATATATAAATGTATAGTGAATATGTATCATACATATACATAAATATATAGAGTGAAAGTTTTTTCACTACAGAATCATTTACATTATCAGGAAAAACTCAAATAAAATGTTTGCCACTGATATGGGACAGACACTGCTAGGCATTGACATTAGGAAAAGAATCAAGATTAGCATGGTTTTGGTCTCCCTGCCGCCCCCGCCCAGGCACCCAGGGCACATAAAAAGTAATGGGAAAACTAGATAATTAGATGCATGCATGGTGATTGTTTAGCATGATGAGTGAAGTACAGGGTGTAAGAGACAAATTCTCCTCATTGTATGAGCAGGGCTGAAGATGAACAAGAAGGATAAGGAGGAGGAGAATAGGTACTTGATGTCTTCCATTCTCCTTTCAGTGACCCAGCTTTGTCATTTGGACCATGTCCTTTCTATATACTCCTAGGGATTTGTTGAATAATTACCAACATATGCCCTACAGTCAGGGTGTTAGCTAGTAACTTTTCTGCTAAAGGAAGAAAAATAAAGTGTTGTAAGACCTGGCTTTTCATCCTGGGTTTGGTAGTAGTTGATGCTCCACTCTTGGGAAGAGCTCACAGTGTATCTAGGCTTCAGTTTCCATGTCTATATGGTAAAGATCTGAACTAAAGTATCCTTAAGAATGTTTAGAGTTCTAGGGATGCCTGGGTGGCTCAGTTGGTTAAGCAGCTGCCTTTGGCTCAGGTCATGATCCCAGCGTCCTGGGATCGAGTCCCACATTGGGCGCCTTGCTTGGCAGGGAGCCTGCTTCTCCCTCTGCCTCTGCCTGCCACTCTGTCTGCCTGTGCTCGCGCTCTCTCTCTCTCTAACAAATAAATAAATAAAATCTTAAAAAAAAAAAAAAAGAATGTTTAGAGTTCTAAAAGCTCAAACTTAGTCATCTTTCCAGATTATCTCCCCTGCATCTTTAGAGGGTATAGTTGAAGACCATCAAGATCAATGAAAAGAAGAAAGAGAAGAGGAAAATTAACAATGACCGAGTACCTGTTACATGGCTTTGACACTTCATAAAAAATCTAGAAGTGGAGACTACATCCCAGGAGTACTCTGAAAGATTTACTAACCTCCACACAGTATATATATGTGGTAGGGTTGAGATTGAAACAAAATGCCTGAACATTAGTGATGACATTCTAGGTACCTAGACACAGAATTAGGAATAGTAATTTGGGGTAGAGAAGGCTTCTTGGAATCTGTGGAGAGGCAGATTTTTAAAGGCTAACACTCCACATATGAAATAAACATGTCTGAGAAAACAAGGACAAACAGAAAAACAAACAAATAAACAATAAAAACAGAAAAGCCTCTGGTTGAGGATGCCCCCTTCTGGAAGGGGATCTTTTTACTCCTAAAGTTATACTTCGGAAAGTATACTAACTCTCTGTTTCTAAGGATAATACTGTCTCCACCTGGAAAACATGTCATACTGACAACATAGTACACCATCAGAAGGCTGGTGGGCTCTGGTGGGGAAGGAGGACCATTCAAACCACTTTGATGGTCTCATATTTTTCTGATCCTTTGTAGTCCCAGCAAATGAGCTGACTACATGCTTTTTCACTTCCATCTGGTTGCTATGGTAATACAGCTCAGCTCTTTTCTAAATTTCTACCTTGAGTAGAATGTGTTACATAAAAAAGAGTTGTTTTGCCCAACCTTGTGGGAGGTGGTGGCAACTATATGAGCTGTCAGCATCCAAGCAAGAGTGGCAAAACAAGAACTGGGGAAGAGGCGGAGGTCAGAGATCCTTGAAAGGTGGGAGGGATGTCCAATCTTAGCTAGTTGGTCCTGGTATCCAGCTTAGGTGTCAGAACTGTTGAGGTAGGCTGAACACGAGTTGGAACGGAAAACTAGGGTCCATGAACAGGAACCCCAAACATTCTTGAGAGTTCAGTATTCTGTTCAGTTGTGGAATATTTTCAATAACTACAGCTGTCTAGATGCACCTTGATTGGGATGGCTGGGTGCCTCGGTTGCTTAAGTGTCCACTTTCAGCTCAGGTCTTGATCCCAGATCCAGCCCCACGTCCTATGTCAGGCTCCCGGTTCAGCGGGGAGTCTGCTTCTCCCTCTGCCCCTGCCCCTCCGGTCGTGGTCTCTCTCTCTGGCTAATAACTAAATGATTTTTTAAAATATAAATAAATAAATAAATGTGCCATGACTTTCCTTAAAGGCATAGTAGGTTTATTTAAAAATATATATTTTTTATTTTGCAATGATTTCAGAATCACAGAACAGTTGCAAAAATACTCGGAGATTTCATATACCTTTTAAATTAGTTTTCTGTTACTATTATAACAAATTACAAACTAGGAGGCTTAAAACAACATAATTTAAAATTTTGGAGGTAAAAAGTCCCAAATGGAGTCCAGTGGGTAAAATGAAGGTGCTGATAAGGCTGTGTTCTTTACGGGAGCTCTAGACAAGAAACCATCTCTTTGCCTTTTCCAGTCCTTAGAGGCTTCCGGTGTACCTTTGATGTGTCACCCCTTCCCATCGTCAAAGTCAGTAATGACCACTCAAGTCTTTCTCCTACTGCATCACCAGGATGTTGATTCTTCTCCTTCCTCTTTCCTCATTTAGGGACCCTTGCAATTACATGTATCCACCTGGGTAATCCAGGATTATCTCCTTACTATAAAATCAGCTGATTAGCAAGCTTAATTCCATCTGCTACTTTAGTTCCCCTTTGCTGCCTAATTTGTCATAATTGATAAATTTATCATAATTGATAAATTAGGCGGCAAAGGGGAACTAAAGTAGCAGATGGAACTCACAGGTTCTGGAGTTTTGGACATGGGCATTTTTGGAAATCCATGATTCTTCCTACCACATACTTTATCCAGTTCCCCCCACATTTAATATCTTACATTACCCTCCCTGGTACATTTTTCAAAACTTAGAAACTGCCATTGGTACGTAACTAAAAGCTAAACCTATAATTAATTGGGATTCCACCAATTTTTCCATTAATGTCCTTTTCCTTTTCTAAGATCTGATCCCGTATACCACATCGTATTAGGTGTCATGTGTCCCCAACCTCCTCTAGTCTCTTGACAATTCTTCAGTCTTTCTTGATCTTTACGGCTTTAAGAATGCCAAATGACAGTGTTTTGACTATTTGCCACTACTCTGTATACATTGCATTTCTTATTACAGTAAAGTCCGAGAAGAAAAATCTTTTCTTAATTTGCCATAGCATCATACTGCAGCTCTGTAAGCATTCAGAGAAAATGTACCATTATGAATGGACTCTTTCAGAGCTGTGTTCAATTGTTGGCTCCAGAAGAGAAATAGAGCTCAGTGGCCAAAACCAAACCTTTGTGGATTTTTCTCCATTCATTATAAAAATACATAGATTTACCTTAATGATGTAGTGTGGTATAATGCAAAGAGAACAGGGCTTGGGATCAGAAAGTATAAGATGTTTTGTTCTGTTATTTTTGCTTCTGTTTTCATTACTATTTTTAAAAAGTTTATTAAAGAAAATGGGGAAATGCAAATAAGAAAAAAAAACTAAATGCAAACCATCTAGAAATAACCCTGTAAATGCTTGCTATATATTGTTTATGAAAATAATCTGAAAATTATGATTACATAATACTTAAGGTTAGAGGGGCACCTGGGTGGCTCAGTGGGCTAAGCCTCTGCCTTCGGCTCAGGTCATGATCTCAGGGTCCTGGGATTGAGCCTCGCATCGGGCTCCCTGCTCATCGGGGAGCCTGCCTCCCCCCACCCTCCGCCTGCCTCTCTGCCTACTTGTGATCTCTCTCTCTCTCTCTGTCAAATACATTAAAAAAAATCTTTAAAAAAACTTTAAAATAAAACTTAAGGTTTGAACTTTTCACTTCTTAACATCTCAAATTTCTAGATGTACTTAGATGTACTATGATATATTTGAAAGTTAATTTATCTCCAAGTTCACTGTCATGAAGCTAAAGTTAGCTAAAGTTTCATGAATGTACTTAACTATTTCTTTTTTTCTTTTTTTTTAAGATTTTACTTATTTATTTATTTGTCAGAGAGAGAGAGCGAGAGCGCACAAGCTGGCAGAGTGGCAGGCAGAGGCGGAGAGAGAAGCAGGCTCCCTGATGAGCATGGAGGTGGATATGGGACTTGATCCCAGGACCTTGGGATCATGACCTGAGCCGAAGGCAGCGGCTTAACCCACTGAGCCACCCAGGCATTCCTACTTAACTATTTCTTTGAATAAATTCTCAGTGAAAACATTTCTAATATGTTACATTATGTTGGATAAATAGCAACTCAAAATAGCAGAGGCCTTAAGGCAGTGGTTCATGATAGTGGCTCATTGGTAGTAACTTGGACTCTGCTCCATGTCACCTTCACTGTGGACCAGGCCATCAGAGTAGGCATTGTCTTTAGACATTGCTGGTTATGGAGTGACCATATGCAGTGAGTTGAGAGTAGTGAGGCACTTGTTGGTTTTCCAAGTTTCTTGTTAGCTCACGAAAATTCATTGGCCCAATCAAGTCACCTGGCTAAATGTGACTTCAAGAAGGCAGAAAAATATAATTGTCCCAAAGAAATATGTTGCCAAATGACCCTTCCAACTGGTTTTACCAGTTTACACTTCCACCACAACATTGAAAGTGGTGATTTCCATATAACTTTGTAAATACTGAATATTATTGTGTTCTTCTATTTGCCAATTTCACAGAAGAAAGCTGTATTTCATTGTTTTTTAAAAAAAATCTAAAAAATTTTAGAATAAAAAATTATATCTAGCTTTTTATTAACAATAAAGAGCTCAGTGTAGGTTTAGTTTTGCATCTAATGGATGCGAGTCTTTGGGAGAAGTTAATTTTCTTCTTTAGCCTCAGTTTACTTATCTGTATAACGAGAAGAAGAAAATTTTCTATTTCATTGAATTATGGTAAAGATTAAATATGCTAATATATGGAATTATTTTGTAAACTGTGAAATTTTTTAAAGGAGGAATCCATTTCATAATCATCTATGCAGCACTGAATGCCTAATCTAGTAAAATAATACAAATAAGAATAGGAACTATAATAACATCATGTGTTAAAGACTGAGGAATAGAAGAATGATCAGGGCATTGCAATCAAGAAAATTCTGGTCCTGGTGTACCAATCATAATTTATCTACCTCTTAAAGGATGATAATACCTTTCTGCATGACTACTATGAGGATTCAGGGAAATAAATTATATAAGGTATGTAAAAATGTTGGAAAATGTTTATCAATAATGGAAATACAGAAATTAATAAATACCTAAGGAATGAATTGTATCATCATTACCATTTGAAAGCAATCATTAAATTTATAAAATCAGCATTCCAACATCTAAAGTTTTTAAATTTGCCTTTGTCTTTTGTGAACTGTTCTTAATCTTGTTTGGGGACTGTTAGGCATGTTTTTATAGCTTGCTTAAATTAGCATTTGTTAAGTATTATAGCTAACATATCTTTGAAGAACACAAAAATGATATTAACTGGAGAAATTTTATCCTTAAATGTGTCACCTAGTGAAAAGAGAATTATTGAATTCTTCATGTACAATTTGTCTATGTAAATTTCCATAGTAGTATATTAGGACATATTATTCATTGTAATTTTTCTGATTTTTCCTTTCTTTTGACATTTTAATAAGTATTGGTGCAAATCATGGATGTCAAGGATAGAGAAGGAAATGGAATCTGTTGACTTCTTAAAATCATATACAGCAAGCATTTATTGTCTGCCAGGCTCTGTACTAAACCTTCTACATGCATTATCTTATGGAATCCTCCTAAATAAGTGTATAAAATAAGGATTATGAATATTTCAGCTATCTACAAAATCTGAAAGAAATTTGAATTTGATGAGTTTAAGTAAGTGCCAAAGATCACAGTAGGGAATTGACAGACTCAAGGCTAAAATTGAGATCACATGCCTCTAGAAAGCATACTTTTAAACATTATGCTAGGCTACCCCAAGCCAAAGACATTTGGGGAATCAGAATAAGTAGGCTATTTGTAAAAGGTATATGTATTAAGGTAAGAAAGAAAGCTAAGTGGTACCTGGGTGGCTCAGTGGGTTAAGCCTCTGCCTTCAGCTCAGGTCATGATCTCAGGGTCCTGGGATCGAGCCCCACATTGGGTTCTCTGCTTGGCGGGGAGTCTGCTTCTCCCTCTCTCTCTCTGCCTGCCTCTCAGCCTACTTGTGATCCATCTCCCTCTGTCAAATAAACAAATAAAATCTTAAAAAAGAAGAGAGAGAGAGGGAGAGAGAGAGAGAAAGCTAAATATTATTCAGAGTGTTTGGCCCTGGATAACTTGAAAGGTATGCATTACTGAGGTGAATTCATATCATCCAAGATAAATGTTTACTTTAGGGCATTTCTCAAGATATGATCAAGGCAACTATTATGGTTACACTCTACCTTTATTTTACCCTAAATACCTGAATTTAAAAAACTTTTAAATCGAGTTTTTATACTATTTAATAGATTAATAATATTTTATTATATATCAATAGGTATATATAATAGATGAAAGTCCTATGGAGATTTTGTACATGGAATTAATTGTATAAATTCACTATTAACCCTAATGTACAGATACACCCTAAAACCACAGAATCAAGGTCTTTAGATGACAATTTTAAGCAGTACAAAACCCAGGAATGTGGATTTCTTCATTACTCTTCAATTGAACTTTTATATTAATGACTTGAGATTTCTGGATTATACAGATGCATACCACTCTGCCACTGAGAAAAGAGAAAAATATGTTTTTCTCTCTGACAAAAACATGATACAAACCTGCATACTAAGGATTGTCTTAGAAAGCAATATGTCACACAAACACATTCTAATTATTTTCAGAAAAAAATGCCTTAAGATTCTAAAACTGAAATCATTCTTATGGCAGAAATCTCCCAATATTTATTTGACTTACCTTTAACAATTTGATGCTGCAGGTCAAATCTCTCAGCTACCAAGGAAGTACATTTAGTAATTAATTTAACTCCAAGAGATTGCCAGGAAGTTGGTCTATTGTGAATTTTTTTATGGCTATGGTGAGTGATTAGTAACAACTGTTTCAAAAAATTTCCAGTCATGATTAATAGTGTAGAACATTGAACCATGGCTACAGCTTTATTTCTGTGTTAAGAGTAAAGTCAAATCTGTTTCCTAAGGAAAATTTGGACCTAACTCCTCGGCATTCCTTTGAACCTCTGCTTAGAACCGAGCTGGTCAAATAACCAAATGTCCTAGGTAAGCTCCTCAACTTTCCATATTCTAGGGTGATTGGAAATATATGGAATTGCTCACAGTCAGAAACCTAACCTGTTTGTATCCCAGTTCCCTACCGGAGGGTTTTACCTCAAACTAACTGCCATCCATCTCTTACTTCAAGCCCAATTCAAATAATTAACATTCGTGGAAGATTATCTGAAAGATACTCAGTCTAATTTCTCTGGGCATTCGAAATTATCTTCTAGATTCTTGGATCAAGACAGTATGAGAGCTGTGTGTAGCCGGATGACATTATTTCATTACTTCGTTGAGTTGTTCTTACTAAATTGCCACTGGTTATGATGACAACAGTCTGTGTTGCAGGACGTTAGAATATACAGGTCTTTTATTCAAGGGATGTTATTGAGTCTGGTGTTCCTTGCTTTGGTTTGGATTACTAGGAAAAAAATGTACTAGAAAACCCAGAGTTGACCTGCCAGGCAACAATGGTCATGAATGTGGACCTCATAATTCACACATTGTATATAGGTATTTTCTCTACTTTCCTGCTGTCATTCTCCTTTTGGCCTGATTTTTTCAGCCTTTAATTTTTGATATGCTGTATTTTATATAATCATAAGTGTCTTCATTTAATAATATTATTTATTAAATAACCATAGGTACTGAAAAGAGTATAGCTCGGTGATTTTTACTAAGTGAATACACATATTTGTCAACCCCCTAGATGAAGGAATACATTATCAGCACCCAGAAACCATCTCTTGAACTTTTTCCCAGGCACTAATCCCCATCTTAGTTTTCTCAGGTTTTAAACTTTACCTATATAGAATCATATATATAGTATGTATTCTTTCACGTCTGGCTTTTGTTCCCTCCATTTTGCACACTTGAGAGATTTATCCATGTTGTTTCTTTGTGTGTGGTGGTATGTGTATTTTCATCGATCTAAAGTATCCCACTATATGAATATACCACAGTATACTTAACCATGCTATGTTTGATTGACATTTTGGGTGTTTTCAGTTTGGTCCATTCAAATTATACTTCTGTAAACATTCTAACATGTATGTTTCTATTGGAGATATATATATATGTGTGTGTGTATATACATATATACATATATACATATATATATACTATGCATATGAAGACTGCTTAAAAACAATTTTTGGAAAGAATGAAGAGTGGATATATGTGCAAATGTACATACCATTTTGTGGAATGTGGATGAACTACTATGTTAAACATCTGAACTGTTTTAATAAGGAAAGCAAAATGATCAGAAATAAATTTTTCAGCAAAATAATTGTAGAAAATGGGTTGAAATGGAAAAAGAAATTAATTAGGCAACAATTGAAATGATCCAAATGGAAAGTGATAGAAACTTCTGCTAGGCAGAGTAAGAGGGAAAGATTGAATCAAGAAATACTTGAGGAGCTAGAATCTGTGGGGCAGGGTTATTGGCTATGGGATGATCTGGGGAGGGAAACAATGATGCTGACTTGACCTGTTGTGTAGATAGTAGACAGAATCAAAAGACGAAATATTAGAAGAGAAAACGTGTTGGGGAGGGGAAAAGATGCTGAAATTGTGAGTTCACCTTTGGGTATCTTGAATTTGAGAAGATGTCTTAAAAATGGGATGAATCTGAATGTGGAAACACGGGTAAAAACTGGACCAAAGGAGAGATGAACAGTAAGTATCATTGTCTGAGTAGGATAGTCATGTATGTATAGTGTCAATGTGTGTTTTGATGCAAGAAGTGACCCAGTAATCAACTCATCAAACTGCGGTGGCAATTATATAGGGAGTAAAGTGGACAATAATTTATTTGTATTAACATTGGACTTGAAGTTTCAAAAAGCCCTAAATAAACCCTCTCCTCTTTGCTAATACTTTCTTTAGTCACTGCCAGAGCTCCTGTTTGAGACCTCAGAATCATAAACTATTCTTTAAAATATTCTTCAAAAGGGTATAGAGGTTATTCCTTCTAATCTCTCAGATTTTATGATGAGAAATTGAGACTGAAAGAAGCTGTCACATGTCCAAAGCACATAAGTAGAGGTCCCATTTCTACTCGACACCACCCCTTAGATATCTACATTAGCTTTTCTCAACTGGTCTCACCATTTCAATCTCTTCCTTTTTTCAATCTGTGTTACCTAAGATTATGGAAGTTTCAAATATGTTAATCTTTGTTTAAAAATCTTCAATAATTTCTTAATGCCTGCAAAATAAGTCCAAACTTTGATATTAGTATTCAAGGCCCAAATGCAAAATAGTCTCTTCTCTCATTCCTATAATCCAGTCAAAGAGAATAATTTGTCCTTCCCCAATACACCCAGGAATTGATACCTCCAGTTCCTCATCCTTACCTGGCAAAAATCTCACTTCCAAAACCTGTTCTAATAGAGGTCTTTTTTTTTTTCTAAGATTTTATTTATTTGTCAGAGAGAGAGAGAGAGAGAGAAAGCACTCAAGCAGGGTGAGGGGCAGAAGGAGAGGGAGAAGCAGATTCCCTGCTGAGCAAGGAGCTCAGTGCAGGACTTGATCCCAGGACCCTGGGATCATGACCTGAGCTGAAGGCAGAAGCTTAATCCACTGAACCACCCAGATGTCCCCCAAAGCTTGTTCTAAATACCAATCACCCCATGAAGAAGTCCTTTATTCTAAATTGTGTTCCTTTCTGAGCATGTTTCCTCATTGGGGAAATGGGAATATTCATATCAAACACATAGACTTGTGCTAGAGTAACTCCTCTTCAATGTCTTCCCTTTTGGATGCTCATAGTTATACTATCTGTTCCTTTCTTGTACCCCTGTGTTTTGAATTTTTTAAAGTTTTATGAGTGCCTGATTTACTCCTGTGGCTACATAGCAAATATTTCAGGGATCATAAAGTACTTGGGGTTGGGACCATGCCTCATTTTTCTTTGTATCCCCAGCCCCTAATTCTCTGCCCTGCACTAACTAGGTGTTTAATAAATGAAGAATTAGTTTGGATCCATTAATTTCTCACAGTAGGCTGTCTTCTCAGCATCTAGTCCTGAACCACTGAGCATTGCTGGAAAGAAGAGTTACACAGTGGAGGAGTTCAGGGGCTGCAAACATCAATGCCTCCCACAGCCCTGCTAGCTTTCCATCTGCCGGTGGGCAGCACTCCATCCTTTTCATCATCCCTCTTGCAGCTCTTTCCAAACTCTCCATTTCTCTATCTTCTCCCTCCCTTTGTCCATCACCTATGATGTATGGCATGCTCTTCCATTTCACAACAAAAATAGAAACTCGCAGTTCTCTGCAACCTCATCCACCAATTTATTTATATTCTCCCTACAACACTGGCTTGCATCCCATTCTTACTTCCATTTTTGCCCTCCCAGTGGACTAGTCACTCCTTCTACGTGAGGCTAATTTCTTCAGCGGACTTCGTGATTTCAAAGCTTGTCATCTTCTGCGGGTGTTTTCCTACTACTCATTTTCCTTCTTTTTCTCTTCTTCACTGACTCCTTTATAACAACACTTGAACATATTAATCGTCTCCAACTTTAAAAAAAACTAAGTCATCCCTTGATGACTCAGTCTTGTCATGTACTCCACAGCCTACCTACCTACCTGGAGTCTCCTGTTTGCCACTACGACTCAAATAAAAATGTTCAGGCAGAGAGTACCAGTGGTTTCTTGACTGCCAGATCTGACAGATTCTTTCTCTTCCAGGGCCCCTATATAATTCCCCTATATAATTCCCCCATCACTTGACAGCCACTTTCATGGTCTCCTCTGCCTTAACCTGTTTCATTAATCTCACGTGCCTCGGATTTTCAGCCTTCTTCTTTCCTTTCTTTTCAGGTGATCCCATCCTCTTCTTTATAATGACTCTTCTATCTGTAATTCTAGACATGATCTGTCTTTCCACCTCCAGACCTGTATCTTCACTCAGCCAGGACAATTCAGAACCAAAGAGTGCCTAACAGTAAAGTCTGTATCTCCCTCTTACCTCCTATTAGCTCTTCCTCCTCTCTCTTTTAGAGAAAAGCACCACCAGCAACCCAGGGGTCCAAATCAGAATTTGTGGTTTCATCTTTGTTACCTCCTTTACTCACCCTTCTTCTCAGCACACTGAATGGCTCACCACATTGTCTCTGTCTCCATTACTAAGTCTCAACCCTGTGGGCAAAGTCATCATACCTTTTTACTTGTATGGCTTATACTTATATACCATACGAATACCAGTTTTCTAGGGATGCTATAACAAACTACCACAGATTGGAAGACTTAAACAGTGGAAATTAATTTGTTTGCAGTCCTGGAAGCTAGAAGTTCAAGATCATGGGGCCAGCAAGTTTGGTTTCTCCTGAGGCTTCTTTCCTTGGCTGGTAGATGGCTGCCTTTTCACTGTATCCTTACAAGGTCTTTCCTCCATGTGTACACATGCCTCTGGTGTTTCTTTTTGTGTCCAAATTTCCTCTAATAAGGGCACCAGGAAGATTGAATTAGGGCCCACCCTAACAGCCTCACTTTAATTTAATAACCTCTTCACAGGTCCTATCTCCAAAGACAGTCACGTTCTGAAGTACTGTGTATTAAGGCTTCAATATATAAATCAAGGGGGACATATAATGTATAACACTGTAATTGCTTCTGTATTAGTTTCCTATGGCTGACATTAAAAAATTACCATAAAGTGGCTGAGAATAACAGAAATTTATTGATTCACAGTTCTGGAAGCTGGAAGTCTGAACTCAAGGTGTTGGCTGGACCATGATCTCTCTAAAGGCTCTAGGAATGATCCTTCATTATCTTTTCTCAGCTTCTGGTGGTTGCCAGCAATCCTTGGCATTCCTTGGCTCGTAAACACATCACCCTAATCTCTGCCTATGTAGTCACATGATATTTTTCCTTGTCCGTGTCTTGTATATATTTCTTTCATTTTAAAAGGACACTATTCATTGGATTAGAGCCTAAACTAATCCAGTATGACCTTATTCTAACTTGATTGTATCTCAAAGATCTTAATACCAAATAAGTTCACATTGACAAGTACCAGGTGTTAAGACTTCAACACATCTCTCTGGGGGACACAATTCAACTCACAACAGCTTCTGAACTGGCTTAACTCTCTCCCCAGATCAGGTTCACTCCCTTCCTCCTGGTACAGTTTACCAAAGATGAACCTATGTTGACATAATCCCTTGAAGTACAGAGTTTAACTTACTGTTCAACTCTTGATGTATGTTCCTTGGGTTTGGACAGATATATAATAATATATATCCATCATTTTAAACATCATACATAGTGTCTTCACTGCCCCCCAAATCCTCTATACTCTGCCTATTCATTCCTCTCCCCCACCTAGCCCAGATGCAACTACTGATCTGTTTATTGCCTCCATAGCTCTGCCTTTTCCAGAACGTCATATAGTTGGAATTCTACAGTGTGTAACCTTTCAGATTGGCTTCTTTCACTTAATAATATGCACCTAAGGTTCCTGCATGGTTTTCCATGGCTTGATAGCTCATTTCCTTTTAGCACGGGATAATATTTCTTTGTCTAGGTGTAGCACAGTTTATTTTTCCATTCACCTACTGAAAGACATTTTGATTGCTTCCAAGTTTTGGCAATTATGAATAAAGCCAAATTTTTGTATGAACAGATTTTTTTGTGTGCAGATTTTTGTGTAAAAGTAAGTTTTCTACCCCTCTGGGTTAGTACCAAGAAGTGCAACTGCAGGATCATATGGTAAGAGTATGTTAAGTTTTTAAGAAACAAAGTGACTGTCATCAAAAAAAAAAAAAAAAGAAAGAAATCTTGCCATTTGCAACAACATGGATGGAACTAGAAGGTATTATGCTAAGCAAAATAAGTCAATCAGAGAAAGACAATTATCATAAGATCTCTCTGATATGAGGAATTTGAGAGGCAGGGCAGGGGGTTGTGGGGGGTAGGGAAGGAAAAAATGAAACAAGATGGGATCAGGAGGGAGACAAACCATAAGAGACTCTTAATCTCAGGAAACAAACTGAGGATTGCAGGGGGGTGTGGTGGGGGGAAGGGATAGGGTGGCTGGTTTATGGATATTGGGGAGGGTATGTGCTATGGTGAGTGCTGTGAAATGTGTAAGCCTGATGATTCACAGACCTGTAGCCCTGGGACAAATAATACATTTTATGTTAATTTAAAGAAAAGAAGAAACAAAGTGGCTGTACCATTTTGCATTCTTATTGGCAGTGTATGAGAGTTCCTATTGTTCCACATCCTTGTGAGAATTTGGTGTTGCCAGTGTTCCAGATTTTGGTCAGTTTAATAGGTGTGTGGTAGTATATCATTTGTTGTTTTAATTTGCATTTCTCTAATGAGACACAATATAAAAAAATTTTTTTCATTGGTTTATTGGCCATCTGTATATATTCTTTCACATTAGGTGAAATGTCTGTTAAGGTCTTTGGCCCATTTTAATACCCAGTTCTTTGTTTTCTTATTGTTGAGTTTCAAGAGTTCTTGGTACACTTTGTGTTAACAGTCTTATCACACGTGGCCTTTGGAAATGCTTTCTCCTAGTTTGGGGCTTGTCTTCTCATTCTTTGAAATCATCTTTTGCTGAGCAAAACTTTTTAATTTTAATGAGGTCCAGCCTATCAATTGTTTCTTTCATGGGTTGTGTCCAGGGTGTTGTATCTGAGAAGACAGGAATGATTATGTGTTCTAAGTCTTCCAGAAAATAATTTTGGGTTGCAAAGTTGAGAAAAAGATTTGTGTTGAGAAATTTCAAAACAAATTTTTGCCTGTGAGTTCCAATGATTTAGCCTGCATTTCTTTTACCTAGTCTTCCTGTCTTGATAAGTTCTTATGCAAGTTTTATAATCCTAGAAAGTATTAATATTTAAAATCTTGGTTATTTGTAGACTAAGGAGAATCAGGGAAATTAAATATAATGGCATTGAGCTCTCATTTACCTTATGCAGAACACATCCATCTTTAGGGAATATAATTATTCTCCTTTACATTAGTTCTTTCCTTAACAAAAATTAATGACCCTATAATCCAAAACCTTTTTCTTTGACTCGGATGAGAACAGCATGAGAACTCAAATAGCCTTCTGACTTTTAGTCAGTTGTGTAAAAAGAGAAAAGAATGGCATTTTAATAGGTCAAATCACATTAAAAGAGGCTCTAAGTAACCATACACATTCTTTGTATAGAAACGAAATTGATCTTGGTATATTCACCTGATGGACAGCTTCCTTGACTCCTATGAATTCCAAGTGTTTAATGTGGGATCTTTTGACTTACTTATGAAGTAAACACTCATTATTTGTGATTAATGACAAGTTCTTTCTTTCCATTTATAAAACCTCTATTTTTTTCGATCTTTTTTTTTTTCAATTGGTCTAGGACAGCATAGTGAACAAACTTGTTTCATATGTAAATTTAAAAAGAGAACTTCTAAACTTTCATTATTAAAAATGATGTTTGCTGAAAATTTATTGAACATGCTCTTTATCAGATTAAAGAAATTACTTTCTATTCCTTGTCTGCTAACAGTCTTTATCATAAATGGGCACTCAATTTTATCAAAGGCTTTTTCTTCATCTGTTGAGCAAGCTCACGTTTTATCCTTTAATCAGTCATTACTGTGGGTTATATATTATTTTCTATGAAAGTCTCTGAATTTTTTTTTGCTGTTGTTAGCAATTACTTAAACTCTTTTGGTTCATTTCTGCCTAGTATATCTTTTATTATCTTTGAAATCTTAGCCATTTCATATCCTTACTTTTTAGATGCATTCCTTATAAACAGAATATTCAGTAGTTCCTTATTGATTGTGCCCTGTAAACCAGATTCATGGTTAGGCACTGAAGATGCAATGGAGAATAAGAGATATAAGTTCCCTGACCTCATGGAATGTTCATGACATGGTAGAAATAAATTAATATGTACGCAAATAATAAATAGCTAAATGGTTGTAAATTAGGATCAGTCCTATGAGGTACAGAAGTGAGTGCTGGGATAGGGAATAATGGATGCAGACTATTTCAGGAATTATAGGTAGGAGGATAGCTAAAAGAAGACAAGGCTTAAGCTGACACCTGAAAGATGAGAAGAAGCCAACGTTGTGAGGAGCTAAGAAATCACACGTACCTGAGGGGAAAGCGCATACATCCTGTACCAGTATAAATTTAGCATGCTCTAGGAATCTGCAGAACTTTCTGCAAGCTTTCTACCTTGAACATTGTGAGCAAGGGGTTGGAGGGCCTTAGAAGGATATTAGAGAGCAAAGGAAGGGAAGATACAGAACTTTTGTGTTATAACAAAGAATTTATATTTAAGTACAATGTGAAAACATCAAACATTTTTACAGAA
This sequence comes from Taxidea taxus jeffersonii, assembly GCA_003697995.1. Taxonomy (NCBI): domain Eukaryota; kingdom Metazoa; phylum Chordata; class Mammalia; order Carnivora; family Mustelidae; genus Taxidea; species Taxidea taxus. The sequence continues at coordinate 86,664 of ML109927.1, forward strand.
GGGTAGAATGTTTCTAACTTATGTTTCTAAAAGTTCACAATGCTTCCCACGGTAGAAACTGGATCTGGTGGGTGGAGAGATAGGGAGAGGAAACACAGACACAAAACAGGGTACTATTGCAGGGAGTGATACAGGTGGTACGGAATAAGCCGGGGAGAGTGGACAGATTTGGAATATATTTTGGATGTAAAACTAATAGATCTTATAAGTATTTTGGACACGAGGGGGTGAAAAACCAGAAAGAGTCAGCATGTTTCTTATGGTCATGTCTCAAAATTGTAACTTTGACTGAAATGAGAAAGGTAATAAGGTTATGGAGAAAACAGAATATTTGTTTTGAGGTATATCTATGTGGTCCCTGAGGAATGGTTGTGGAAATAAAAGAGATCAATTTGAGACATATTATCACCAAGATGCCTTTGAGATATCTGAGAGAAAATGTCAAGTTAACAGTTATATATACATATCTTCAACTTAGAGGAAATTTATAGACTAGAGATACTCATTTGGGAATTGCCATCATATAGAATAGTGGTTAAAAGTATGGTTTTGAATCTAGACTGCCGGAGTTTATCTGGTTTTTGTAGTTGTGTCACCTTGTGCAAGTTATCTAACCTATCTGTAGTTCAGATATGTCATCTATAAAACCATAAGAATGATGCTGGCAACTACCTTACATAAATAAATTAATACATGTATAGAATCTAGAAAAATTTCTGCTGTGTTAAGCCTGAGTAGATCTAAGTTGCTGGCATCATCATCATCATCATCCCATCGTCACCAGCATTGTCATCAGTAGCTCTGTGGGTTATCTTTCTTGGGTAAATTTTCCTTTTTAATTAATGTATCCTTTACTCTAAATATAGTGACTCTCTAATAATGAAATTTAAGGTGAAGGCAAGCATTCTATGGAAAATTATTACAGAAAAAAAAATACTCTTGGAATTGGGATATTTTGTAGCCTTCAATCAGAATGCTAAATTTGTAACCTATGCCATCCTTTATACGACTTCCACCCTAGAACCCACTCTATCTAGTGCCCAGCACATAGTAGGTGTTAAGAAAATATCTGTGGGCTGAAAAACATGAAAATATATTGATAATTGCCTCAATTTTTTGAATTGTATATCCCCTAGAGTGTTCTAGGAATTTGCAGAACACTGTTGGCTCGCCGACCTGTCAAAAGGATCTTTTGCCAAATTTCGTACCAGGATTGCATGTATTTCAAGCTGTTCTATTACATTTGCCAAACAGACTCCCTTCTCCACTTCCAGCACAAAGTTATAATTCAAAATTCAGACATCAAGAAGAGCGATTCATTACAATTTTGGCCACCGAATGAAGTCATAATCCTTGTTTGACTCAAACAACTGTGGGTTTTGTTTTTTTTTTTCCCCTATCAGCTAGAGGTCCTGGTCTCTGTAATCTCTCACAGATATGTAAATGTTTATGTGATAGAATTGTCAAATAGCAAGAAAGGATAAGAATCTATAGTTGAACCATAGTCACTGAGCTCTCCATGCCTGTAATAAATATTTTGGTGCACTCTAGTGGTGGAAGGAGATAGGCTGGGGGATTTGGAGGTACAGGAGGATTAGCTATCGTGATTGTTATTTCGAAAAATGTGCCACTAGTTGTGGGTTTTAAAACATGCTTAAGGCAACATTTCATGTAAAAGCTAGAATTCACACATGAACCAGGCTCCTCCCCACCCAGAAAGCACCTGGAAAAGAATAAGTACATGGCTTTAATAGTGGAACACCTCCGTTTAAATAGAAACACGATGCATATTGCTGAAGGTAGCCTGTATTTTGCAATCATTTTCTTTTTGACAGGAGTGGTGTTCATTGTTATCTTCCCATAGAGAGAGTAAGAAGTATTTTTCAATAAAAAGCTTCCAGGGATTGGAGTATGTGCATGCAAATAAGACAATAATGGTCATAAATGTAAACTATACATTTGCACACACATTGAAAAATGTGCATTTTAGATGATTTTGTAGTTTCTTCCTATCTCCCCATCATGCCTCTGGCTTTTCCTCTCTATAATCAACTCCAACTTCCAGATCTCTGATTATTCATTCCTTGGCTCACAAAAACCTCCTTCGGGTGCCTCTTATTTTATTTCCTTGCTGCTGTTAGTTCCTTTTTCCGATAATTTGTATCTCCACAGATTGTAAATTTCTGGAAGACTCAGCTGTGCCTGATCACCGCTGCCACTTCCCCAACACCCCGCACAGTGCCTGGTGCATAATGGCCATTTGGAAATATCTGATGAGTGAACAAATTTATGAACATCCTGACCTGCTGTTTTAGAGACTCATTATAGTGATGGATTATATTCATAAGACTGCATCCTCTGAAGTCCGCAGCTCAGTCCCAAAAGCTGGATAGCAGGGAGCTTGGACCTCTTCAGAACTGTTACCTTTTGTGAACCAGGTGCCATGCCAAGAAGAGTTGATTTCACACTGATTTCTTCTCTTCTAAGGGACCAGCTTGATCTTCTCACTTGGGATACCCTAAGGGGGAAGGGAAAATTCACTCAGGCAACTCAGTGTCCAAATTACCTTACTAAATTAAAAACGATGTGTGTGGGGATGTGTATAATCAAGAGTAGGAGGGGCACAGCACCCACCTCTATGGTGTCGAGTAGAAAGACCCTTGGTTTAGGAGTCTAGAGAACTCACTGCATGGGCTGAAACAAGTCATGGCTCATCCTTGGGTCCCAGGGATCCCCCCCACCCCCAGGGATCTTATTTATCAAGTAGAACCATAAGACACAGACTCTAATGAAACAACAGTTGTGACGTGTTTAACAGAGGTCATAGGACCCTAAGAGCTAACTTTTTGTTCTAAGCATCTGGTTTTGGAAGTATCACACATGATACAGCCTTAGATGAAACCCTTGCATTCATTCATTTACTTATTTAACAAATATTTTGTGGCTCCTCTATTATGCGCCAGGTACAGGAAATAAATATAATGTGAGCAGAACACACATGCCTCTGCCTTCATGGAACTGGTATTTTAGTGAGGGAAAACAACAGTGAATAAACAAACCTCATGAAATATATGAACATAAATTCAGTGTTGTGAAGAAAAATAAAACAGGGGAGAGAATGACAGAAGATGCAATTTTATAAAAGGTGGTTAGGTAAATACTCCCTATAGAAGTGATATTTAAAGCAAAACATGAGGGAAGCAACAAAGTCAGCTCTGTGACTATTTTGGGGAGGAGCATCTGAAGCAAAGGAAAGAGAGCATTAGCCCTGTTTGTATGAGCTCAAGGAATATCAAGAATGTTATTGTAGCTGAAGTGAGTTAACAAAAGAGATACCATAAGGAGATAAGATAGAAACAGGTAATCAGGGGGTCACATTATGCAATGTCTTGCACCCATGATGAACTTTTTAAAATAATTTTTTTACAGGGGCTTTAGAATTATAGAAAAGATGGAAAGGTAGTATGAGTAGTTTCCCATATACCCCGCACCTAGTTTCCCCTATTACTAACATCTCACATTAGTGTCATGTGTCATTAGTATCATCTCACATTAGTTTGTCATAAGTAATACACCAATGCTAATATATTATTACTAACTACTTTATTCAGATTTCCTTACTTTTTACATAATAATCATTTCTTCTGTCTCAGAATCTTATTCGAGATACTACGTTATATTTAGGTATTGTGTCTCCTTGGGATCCTCTTGGACCATGACCGTTTCTTAGACTTACTCTGTTTTTGATGATATTAAGAATTTAGAGAAGTATTGGTCACATATTTTATGGAATGTCCCTCAATCTGGGTTTGCTTTGTGTAGACTGGGGTTATTGATTCTTGAGTGGAAAACCACAGAAGTAAAGTAGCCCTCTCATCCTATCATATCAGGGGTACATGTTATTAACATAACTTATTACTGATTTTGCTAATATTTCCCCTGACTGAGGCAGGGGAATTTCTATATTTCTATAGCTATCCACCCTCCCCCCATTTTCATACAGTACTCCTTTTTTAGAAGGGCATCAGCATCAGTATCTCACACTTAAAGGGGTAGGGAGTTATGCTCCATCTTATTGAGGAGATAATATCTACATAACCTAGGGCACCCAGGTGGCTCAGCCAGTTCAGTGTCTGTCTTCATTTCAGGTCATGATCCCAGAGTCCTGGGATTGGGGCCCGAGTTGGGGGTCCCTGCTCCATAGGAAGTCTGCTTCTCCCCCTGCTCCTCCTTCCACTCAGTCTCTGAATCACTCTCTCTCTCAAATAAATAAATGAAATCTTTAAAAAAAAATATCTACATAACCTATTTGAAATCCCTCTGCACAGGAAATTTGTCTATTCTTCTCTATTTATTATTCATTCATTTAATCAATCATGCATTCATATCAGTGTGGACTCATGGGTACTGATTTTATACTTTGGGTTATAATCTAATACTACATTATTTATCCATTGCTCATCCTATTCCGGTATAGCCATTGGGAGCTCTTTCAGTGGGTTCTCACGTCCCTTTGACACAGCCCGTTATTTTGTTTATTTGAGTCATAGAGAGACATTGATAGTCAAACTAACCATAGTGGACGCCACTGAAGAGTTTTGGGAAGGAGTGACATGATAACATCTTCATCTTAGCAGTCCCATAGCTGCAATGTAGAAAATAAATTACATGTGGCAAGTATGGAAGGAGGGAGTTTGTAGGACAGCTCTTACTCCACTGTGGGTGAGCGATGATGGTGGCTTGGAAAAAAGTTGCAACAGTAGAGATGAAAAGGGATAGGATTTCGGATATAACTTGTATACTGAGTTACAGTATTTCCTGATGGATTGAATGTGGAGTGTGACAATAAAGAAGAGTCAAGTCCAAGGTTTTTGTTCTGAGCATTTGAATGACTGATGATACTATTTACTTCTATGGTGGTCGTTAGAGAGGGAGTGGTTTTGGAACTCTAATGCATACAATATGTCTATCAGAGCCACACTAGAGAAAGCTCTACTTAAAAGAGCAGTTGCCTTGAAAACCTTGTTTTGACTGTTTTTTCTGAGGGAAATCAGCAGCATGATTCAAACACAGGCTCTTGGGCCAAGAGAGGCAGATGGTAGCTCTTCCTCAGGCTTAGGCTTAAGGGAAGAGTTTCCATTTATTTTTTTGAATATAGTTCCTTGTATCTTAGTTTATAAATATTTCTCTCAGACTGTGAATCTGGGCTTGTTTTGTCTGTGTATATTCAACTCTCATAGCCCTGAGTGAAGTTAGTCATTTGGAAATCAGAGAGCTCACCATGAAAAGCAAATCGAGGCAGCCCTAAAAAAGGTAAAATTTTTCCTTCCAAGGAGTAAGAATACTGAAAATGAGACTTGATTTTGAGAGACATGGGTTTTGGATTAAGAAATTATATAAAGTCTCTGGAAGAGTTTATGAGTAACTCTGTCAGCCAACAGATACCTGCTATGTGCCTATTGTTTGCTACCCTTGTCTATGGTACCAGGGCAAGAGCTGAAGTACACTAATCACCCAGGAGATTAGAGCCATTGTGCAGGCATCTAGCCTAGGGCAGCGACCATGGGGTATCACACCAATGGGATATATTATTATACTCCATTTCATGTACTTTTACCCCTTTGGACCATTGTCCATGCTGCTTTCTCTATTTGGACGACACTTTCCTTCCTTCTCTGCCATTTATACCATTATTAACTATATAATTTATATTATATTGACTCACTCTTTTTACTTAATTCAACTTTATGAATTAATTCAAGAATACTTCTAAAAGGAAATTTAAAAATCCAGGAAGCTATGGTATTATTCAATGCACAAAAACAAATATATGCTACTAAATAAATGGTGTTTGTTTTTTATTTCAATAAATGATATTTGATTCAAAAATCACTTCTCATACAATCATTAAAATGTATGCTATGCTTCGAGAACCATTGGATTATGTTTTATTATGTTGATAGATTGCCAATTCTCAATTGCCAAGTCCTCCCTTTATCCAAACCCTGTGGTGTGTATCTTTGTAGTACTCTCCCACTGGGGACAAGGCGCAAATCCCTGCCCTTAGACTTGGCCTTGACTGATGGGATGTTAGCAGACAGGATGCAAGTGAAGGATTTCAATTTTATATTTTGAGTGTATCAAAGGGAGGGACTATTTTAAATATATGCTCAGCTGGGACCTAACACTCAGGAGATGCTAGCGAAATCTTTTTAAGTAATTACTGATGCTATTAACATGAATGTGATGTTAGCAAAAGCCATACAAGTTCCCACGCCAAGGTATTTGCACTTGCCATTCCTTTTCCCTAGGAAACTTTTCCCTCAATATCCACACAGCTCCCTCTCTCACCTTCTTCAATTTTCTGCTAAAATACTCTTTTATCAGGCCTTCCCTGTGATAAGCAATCTATCTAAACTATCACCAATCCAGCATCTGTCATCTCTTTGCCTATGGTTCTGATCCTGGGATACAGGGGCCTCTCAAGAGGGGTTCTGAGCAGGAACTGCCAATCCTTTGAAATTAGATATAAAATTTTGAATGAGGTACAAATGCTCATTTTTCTTGTGAAAAATTCCATAGCTTTCAACAATGTTTAACAGCACCAGTGCTCCAAAAGATGTTAAGGACCACCGTGAGTTTATAGAGTTTTGTTTTTGGTCAAAGAATGATCACCTTCTCACCTAATGTTTATTTGCTGAGCATCTGTCTCCTTGCAGACATGGTAGCAAGGATATTATACTGGCTAATTTGTTCCTGCTTTTTAAAATTTTAGTTATTAAATTCCATAATTAATCATTATAAAATTGGGTGATCTTTCTGATAAACAGATGGAAGTCATTTCACCTGGGAGATGCTTGTAACTTCCTTTAAGGTAAAGAAGCGGCTTCTTACAAACTCTGCATCCCAAGCAGAAGAAAACTCTAAGCAACAAACATCTTTCTTGGTCATTCATAAACAACCCACTTTTAAAATTGCCTTTTAGGCAAAGAAAGGTACTATATTTGTAGCTATCAAAAAATGTGCTATGATTCAAGTTCCTTGTTGAATATCAGTTCTCTCTGGGTTAATGGAATCAGTGGCTTGATTTAAATTCTGGCTCTGGTAAACTGCCTGGAGTGGTAAAACCTGAGAGAAGATCCTTCCTTCCTTCCTTCCTTCCTTTCTTTTTTAAAGTGCTTAATTTCTATTTTTCTCTATTTCTCTTCTGAAGTTAGAATAAAAATAGTATTTATATCATGGAGTTATCCTGAGTTTTATGTGACTTAATGGCTATAAAGTGATTAGGTAGTTCATACCATGTCATAAACATTCAGGAAATGTTCAGTCATAATTGTTGCCAGTGGTTAATATCTTCGGTGAGTTTCTCAGTCTGACACAAAGAGGGATATATTAATAAGTACCTCTCAGGATCGAACAGGAGTGTGTGTGTGTGTGTGTGTGTGTGTGTGTGTGTGTGTGTGTGTATTTCCATTCTGGGTAATCACCAGAGCTTTTGATACAACTGCATTTATAATGGTGTCTAGCCAAAGCATTTAAAGTAAAGAAGATCCTTTAATGATTCACTAGTGTTCTTACTAGATTTTTACGTATTGTTTGGTACAAGGACTGCCATGAATAATGTGATGATAGTTTTTAGTTTTGGAGAATCCATTAAACATTGTTCAGGCATTATGTCGTTCAACACTGACAACTTTATGAAGTAGGGGTAACCTCATTTTGCAATAGAGAAAAATGAGACCCAGAGAAGTTATAATTTTGTAAGATAGCACAGCTAGCAAACACCAGCCCCACCTTGATCTATTTCCTTCTCCAGTAGCATGTTTTCTCTTCGATACAGCCCTTAATCCCTCTACTCTAACACAGAAAGCACTTCCCTATTCCTGTACTCTTTCATCATGCATATTTTCTTATATTGGCATCCATGTAATTTCATATCCCACTCTTCACCTAATATTACATTATAAATACTATCATTAAAGTTGTTAATAATTATCATCCTTTTTGGCTGACAGAGCCATTGAGTGACTTTGTCTGGTTTTAGATGTTAACATTGTCTCCAATTTCTTTGTATTAATGGATAATACCAAAATAAGCATGTTTCTGTGTATCTTATTTCCATTGAAAAATTTCATTGGAAAAAATAACACAAGATTAGTCAGCTTAATTATATAAAATATTTTATAGTTCTTGATTGATATTGATGAATTATTTTTTAAATATGTTATATTAACTTATTCTATGACCAGTGGTGAATGTGCAGGTTTCCCACAATTTTGTGGCATTAAATATTACTATTCTTTGCTAAGTTAATGTATGTAAAGTACCTTGCTTTGTTTTTGAATTTGCAGTTTTTTAAAATAATAAATTTTATTTATTTATTGAGAAAGAGAGAACACATTCAAGAGAGGGGGAACAGGAGTAGGGGAAGGGGTAGAAGGAGAGGAAGAAGCAAATGCCCTGCTGATCTGGGAGCCTTTAAAGTGGAGCTGAATCCCAGGACCCCAGGGTCATGACCTGAGCTTAATAAGGCAGATGCTTAACTGACTGAGCCACCCAGGTGCCTCTCAATTTGCATTTTTTGATTATTTGTTTATTAAGGGTATTTATAATTTCTTTTTTAATATTTCCACCTTTTTTGAATTATCTGTGTCTTCTCATTATTCATCCATCGTAATCTTGAGTTTTCCTTTGATTTGTATTTTTCTCATAAAGCACTTTTTTTCTGATTTGAATTTGTGTAAACACTTCCATAAGTTGTTGCCTCTGTTTTCCAATTTGCAAAATTTAAAAGACTATGTTACAAATTAAATTATTTCTATAAGAGTTAGAGGCAACTGTAGTTGTTTTTAGGAGGTAATATTTTCCAGACAAAATATTTTACATACACAGATCAAAGAAATGGTACTTGGTTGTGGGGCGTATACTCTACATATGCTTCATTGAGTCCTCTTGTTTGGTATTTTTGTCAAGTGGACCAGTTATTTATGAAATTCTCTGAAATTCATAAATAAAATGAAATATACTGGCACCAAACCATCTGGTATAAATATTGCTTGAAAATTACATAAAATAATTTTAAAATCCACAGATATTTTTAGAAAGCTATTCATTTATCAGATTGAATAAACAACACTGATTTATAAATTTCATGGTTAGGCATTCTTTTTCTAGAAGGAGAATACTAATCTGTGAGTTATTATTCACATAGTTTTTAAAAACCTGTGATTTTTCATTTTATCTCAAGCTAGACCCATCTCCCACAAATCTCTTTATAGATACTCTATGACAGCTTCAAAGGTGTCATGGCAGCAATTAACTGTCTCATAACTTATAATAATACCAACCCTTTCCTAAAACCTTGGATTTGAATGTTAATTAAGCAATTAGAGGCACAGAGGACAACCACCAGATGATGCCTCCTGGTAGAGTTTAGTCAGCAGACAAAAATGATGAATTCTATTAAGATTGCATTCAAAATGGAAAAAAAAAATCTCAAGCAGCCTAAAATTAAAAACCAAAATAACAATCATAAAAGCAATCTGAGAAAAGAGGTTATTTTGTCATGCGAGGCTTTTTCCTTTTTTATGAGAGTGTTGGCAAATTCCATTAATAAAACATGAACAGGAACTCCTCATCCAAGCTTTTCCCTTGTGAATCATTTTTGAACTGCTGATTTGAGCAAATCCTTCAAAACAGAGCACCATATTAAAACCAAATCCGTGAGGTACAGATGGAAAGGCAAGCTCTTAGCATATGTTTGGATTTTATGGATGAATGGTTCATTCTGATGTGCCCTACCTATTAATGAATTTCCCCATCTTCATATAATCCAGACTGGATCATCAAGTTCAAAGTCCTCTTTTGCTGCAATTGCTCACCCTCCCCCTTTATCTACCCCGCTCTCAACACCCATCCTCCAACCCTAACCGGAGGAAGGGCTCTGGCACAATGATGTCACTGTGTGGGGCTCCGGATCCCCATTTGCCAGACCTGTGGATAAAATCTTTGTTTAGAGGGGTGAAAGCAGTATGAGAGCTACCCATACAGAACTTGAATACAACCTTGTAAAAGGCACCAACTTTTGAGATTAGTTAACACTCGATTTTATGATTTTAGAAAGGTAATGAGTCCATCCAAGGTAGTTTTTATATCAACCCCAAGAGACAGAGAATTGAATTCTTAAATGAAGGTCATTTAGGTTCTCTATGAGTTTTGCTCCTCTCTCTCTCTCTTTGTTTTGTTTTTTTCTATTTTCCTTTCTCTTTCATTTTTTTAGGCAAGTTCAAGTAACAGTCACTGGTTTCATGAAGCTCATTAAGCTAGACTACTTCTACTATGCTCGATTGTTTTTTAGGGGTCTAAATCTTCCTTGTAATTTAGCCACTATTAGATTTTTTGCCCTCTAGCTCACTGGAAAAGTCAACGTCTTTCTGAACCAAACATTGGAGGATTAATCAAGCTTTGCATTTCTACAGATGAGGACCATGAAACTCAATATATGCAAATAAACATAGCAGCAATCAGGGAGAGTCCTTAAAAACAGCCTATTGTGGTGTTAAAATCAACTCCACTTGACTAGAACAGGACATAACAGACATCAAATTGATAAAATGAAAATGTCACAGTGCCTCTCATGTAGTTAGAGTATGCATTGTATTGAGATTTCTTTTTTCATTTATATATCTTAAGTAAACTTAAGATCCTGCCAAACTGGAATCCCAAGTGTGCATTGTTCTATATTGTACATAGGATATATAAGAGTTCAGTTCAATAAACATTTAAGAAATGCCATATCCAAGACACTATGCTAGACACTAGACACAGAGAGATAATAAAGCATAAGTTTGCTTATTGAGTGGATGAATCAGTGGTAGGACACATTGAATCTTATAAGAAAGTACATGGGCTCTTAATGCACCTGAAGTGAGGATAAGGGGAGAAAAGAGGATTTCCATCATCATCACCATCATCATCATTGTCATCATAGACCACACCCATAGAATACTTTCTGAGCCAGACCCTAAAAACTTTATTGCTTTAAGTCATTTTGTCCTCAAAAAATCCTACGAGGTTGAATTATCTCCACCTTATAGATAAGAGGTATAAAGAGGTGAAATAATATGTTCCAGATCACACAGCTTATAGGGTAGAGCAGATATCAGAGCTCATCAGTCTAACTCAAGAGTCACCTCTCCATCACCATGTCGTCCTTCTTACCACAAGAGACAGAGAAAGGGGCAAAACAGTTTTCCAATGTTTTCTCTCCTCTCCCACCTCCCCAGGGCTGAGGGGGAAACCCCTCCACCACTTTCCTCTAGAGGAGCTATGAATGTGAATTTAACTTTCTTGATCACCAACACTCCCCACTGCACAGGGCCCTAGTACCGGCTCCATTGTATGAATAATGAGTGAGGAGGAATTGGGAGTCCTGGAAAATGTAAATGACTTCCCAAGAAGATGCTAATTTTGTACTGGTTGGCCCTTCTTCATCTGACTTATGTATCTTTAGCATGTCACTGTGTTTTGAAGTTGGCAAATTATCTGAAAACTTTCAAAAAAAAAAAAAGGAGTAAAAAATATCACCATTGTCCATTTTCTTTTATTCTGTGTTTTATGTTTTCTTTCCCTTCCCTGGAAACTTGCCTTCAAGATTCTAATGTTTGGAAAAATATCCAGAGAGAATGAAGAACAATAGAGCAAGAAAATGAAGTGTGAGTTTGGAAGAATTGAGTGTTATTGCCTGGGAGGATTCCACTGGGATGGGGCCTGGGTTTCTAAATCTACAGACCAATCATGCCTTCTTTTCTCCTCGTATACAGGTTTCCCTGAGTACTTGGCTCAGAAATCAAACAGCTGCTCGATTAATTGCTTTAGACCTCAGTGTTAGTTGTTAAAAATACCTCCCTGGAAGGAGTACTGCCCTCACTGGTTAGTACTGGGCACAAGAGTAGGCAAGAGACAATTTCTTGTGTTCTATGATTTGATGGAAATCAGAAAGCCAACACCCCAGGCCACACACAGCTAAGCTGAAACAAATCTCTGCCTGTGTAGACCTGCCTTTCTCTGTCTCTACAGGACAGTGCTGTGTCTGCTGGAGCCTTTTTGACTCCCTTTCCAGGACCAATCCCTCAATTTCTGAGTCAGTATTAGGGAGATTAGGAGGAGAATAGAATGACCGATAATAACTAAATTTGAACACCTACACTGTGTCGATCGTGTGGTAAACACTATTCATAAATTAAATATGATTTGGTTCCTTTTTGCAGATGAGAAAAATAAAGCATGAGACACTTAAACAGTGTCAGAAGCTGTTCAGACTGAGAATTAAGCCATCACTAGGATGATCATACATTGGTGGACCCTAAGACAGTCCCCATGACACTCACTATCTTCATATTATTCTTAATAATTCCCCTCCCTTGCACTCTCAAATGTTAGTTATATGGTCACCCTGGTGATCATCCTTGTTTGGAGAGGAATTCTGTGGCCCCAGCAATTCTGCTGGGTTCCAGTACCCATTTTGTCTTCCATCTGGAGACTTGTTTACTTCCAGTGAGGCAGGAAACCTACTACAAAAATGGTGTAAGGCCTAGATTTCCCCTTTAGACACTAAATTTTGTTTTTTCCAAATCCTGGTTTGGGCCAACTTTGAAACCTGAGTTTTGACTAGGTTGTACCTCTTGCTGGTTCGTTTGTCAAGTATCCAAACCTTCTGTAGGGCTAAGGACCTGCTTTAAAGTAGTTAGAATTCTAACAGAGCTAATTAATATTCTGACCAAATCTTGGAGGGAAGGACAAAAACTAGCTTCTTATTGCTCCTAAACAATTTGGGACACATTTGATACATACACGAGACAAGGCCCTTAATGCTTTTGGTTACAGTCTGGTTGGTCTCTGTTCCTAGGCCTGGATTAAAAAAACAAAAATTAAAAACAGGGGGGGGGGAATGTGAAGCTATAACAGCACCACTGGAGGAAAAAGACTTTCTGTGGCTCAGTAAGGAGATGCAGGGTGTTGTGGCTACCAAACAGAGATCTTGGGCCACATTAAAATAATCATAATATCAAAGTAAGGAATGCAAGATCCATTCTATGGTTTGCTGGTCAAAACCGTCTTGGGAAACTCTTTTCTCTTAAAGAGTAAAGCTCCTTGGTTGTTGTTGTTGTTTTTAAAGATTTTATTTATTTATTTGACAGGCATTGGTTACAAGTAGGCAGAGAGGCAGGCAGAGAGAGAGGGGGAAGCAGGCTCCCTGCTGAGCAGAGAGCCCCATGTGGGACTCCATCCCAGGACCCTGGGATCATGACTGGAGCCGAAGGCAGAGGCTTTAACCCACTGAGCCACCCAGGCGCCCCGCTCCTTGGTTTGTTAAGATGATTAAGTCCATGACATATGAGGAATGTTTCCATTCATTATTTCAACAACTATTTCCTGAACACTTATTATGTACTAGGTACTATGGCAGTGTTAGGGACCCAGAGTTCTCTGCCCTATAGAGTATAGAACCTACTGGGGGACACAGACATTTCTCTGAGTCACACAGATATAAAATTACTGATGAAAGCAGTGAAGTTATACAAAGTGCTTTACATAGAGCGTAAGTGGGGACTCAGTGGGCAGTGCATAACACTGGTTCTCTGAAGAAGAAACAGACTGAGCTTTGAGAGTGAGTTAACAGTTAATTGGGTGAAGGATGATGGAACATTTGGGGATGGGGAAAAGGGCATGCACTAAGGTCTTGAATCAGGAAGGAAGAGCCCATTCATGGACCCAGGGAAGTTTCATACTTAATCTAAAGAGCAGACGGCAGTGGTGGGATGAAAGTGGGGTGGACTTGGGTAGCATGAGGGCTTTACAGATAACCTGTCCTCTCTGGAAAGGGAATTGACCTGCTATAGGTCCACTGGATGGAAGCTATAGAAAACTGTTTTAGTTTAAAATAAGAAAGAACTCCCTGACTCAATGTTAGGAAGGCAGTAAGTTTCTGTCTCCCGAGCTGTTTAAGTGTAAGCTAGATCACAATTTGGATAGATTCTGGCAGAGATGTTAAAAGGGTATTGGGCCTCTTGAAAATGTGAGTCCATCTCAGTAAGATTTTGTGTATCACATACTTTACATTAAAAACAAACAGGGGCACCTGGGTGGGCTTAGTTGGAGCATCGGACTCTTGATTTCAGCTCAGGTCATGATCTCATGGTCATGAATGAAACTCTGGTTGGGCTCCAAGCCAGCTGTGAAGCCTACTTGGAATTCTCTCTCTCCCTCTACTCTTCCCACAAACAAAAGAAATCAGAACAAAACAAAACAAACAACAGTAAAGCAAACTAATCCTGCATAGGGACAAATTTCTGATGAAAGGATGCTATTACAGATGCCCGGAAGACCAAATAAAATCTTGGCAATTCTTCCTGATAACATAATAGCAAGATTTTCAGAAATCTCAGTCCTGGCTAAAGGGGCAGTGTCCTGGAAGTACAGGATTTACATTTTTAAAAAGCTGCTTTTCATCTTGCTTTCCCATTCCTCGACAACCCCACGCACCCCAGAGATGTCAATATGTTGAAAATGCTGACTCACTCTTGCTGATTGTGACCAGTGTCAATGACCTGCATGCAACTCAAGTGTGGTGAGAAAACAAGAATATGAGCAGATTCTACCAATTTTTCCCAACAAAATTGTAAACTTTGATTCAACTGTTGAATAAAAACTATAAATGGACAAAGGTGTTTGTGAGGCACCTCTCTTCTGATAAACCTATTCTTTTCTTCTAATTCCTTTTGATTTTGTATTTTTGAATGACCTGGAAGTTCTAGCTTTTCTTTGGGCACAACCTACTGTACACAGTCGCCCTTGCTAGGTTGCCACTCACTCTTTTTGTACAAAAGAGTTCTTTCTCTTGCAAAACAACATGAAAAACAAAGAAGTAATATTCTTTGTAGTAAAGCCATCTTTTTAAATTTTTTTTTAATTTGACAGACAGAGATCACAAGTAGGCAGAAAGGCAGGCAGAGAGAGAGAGGAGGAAGCAGGCTCCCCAAGAGCAGACATCCCGATCTGGGGCTCAGTCCCAAGACCTGGGATCATGACCTGAGCCGAAGGCAGAGGCTTTAACCCACTGAGCCACCCAGGTGCCCCTAGCCCATCTTTTTTTAAATCATAAACTAGAATTGATGTGAAATATCTTAGTCACTGGTTATAGGCAATTATGAAGAACCCTTTTTTAAAATCCATACATGCTTTGGTTAACTCCATGCAAAAGTTCTGTGTGCCTTTGATAGACTCCCATAAAAATTTCTTCAAGCCAGGGGCGCCTGGGTGGCTCACTGGGTTAAAGCCTCTGCCTCCGGCTCGGGTCATGATCCCAGGGTCCTGGGATCGAGCCCTACATCGGGCTCTCTGCTAGGCAGGGAGCCTGCCTTCCCCTCTCTCTGTGCCTGCCTGTCTGCCTACTTGTGATCTCTATCTGTCAAATAAATAAATAAATAAAATCTTTAAAAAATTTTTTCTTTAAGCCAGACATTGAGTTTTACAGAAACATTATACTTTCTAGTTGCCTCCCATCTAGTTTATGTCATTTTTCGTTGATAACCCAATCACCTCAAAATGACTGGGATTTTATTTTCCCTCTCACATCATAGAAGACGTAGGTCCAGATTCTGTTGACAGACAAAGAAAGTGTCATCATCTCTTTTTTTTTTTTTTGTCATCATCTCTTTTAATGCTGATGTTTTGCATCTACAAATTTTTTTCCTATGTCTCTTTTACTAAGATAAGTTTTCAGATACCTTGGAACTTTCTGATGTGTGAGCCACAGCATCTAAAGCCCTTAAAAGGGCCTGCCAGTGACTTGAATCTTTTCTATAAGCCAGCATTTGCATCAAGCTTCAGATAAAATGTAAACTTTCCTTTAATTAGAAAAGTCTTTTTAAAAACTACCTATTGTATTTCCAGCTCTGTGGTAGGTACTGAAGATATAATGATGAATGTAATTTTGTTGAGGTGACTGGCAAACAAATAATTAATAATGCACAGAGATGAATGCTAATAGAATTATGAACATTTTGCCTGCCGGGATTCTTATTCCTTTCTGGGTCATTCTGAGAATATAATGGTCTGCATTAGTTATCTATTGTTATATAATAAATATTTGCCTAAATGTTTAGTAGGTTAAAACAATGTTATCTCATGCAGTTACTAATGGTCAAGAATTTGGAAGTAGATTAGCTGGATGATTCTGGCTTAAAGGTATCTCATGACATTGCAGTCAAACTTTCTGTGGGGGTGGCTGCCAGCTGAAAGTCTGATTGGGGCTGGAGGATCTGCTTTCCATACGGCTCATTTTACATGGCCATTAGAAGAAAGCCTCAAGGAGTTCCCTATAGGCCATGTCAGAAAAACTCCATTCCCAGCCACATGAGCCTTTTTATAGGTTTGAGCATGACATGGCAGTTGGCTCTCCTCAGAGCAAGTGATCCATAAAAGATACTGAAAAGAAAGCCATGATGCTTCTTGTGACCTAACATCAGAAGTGACATACCATCACTTTTGGAGTATTCTATTGGTCTGTAGACTGGTCTTAATAAAATTTAGAGGAATATTACAAAAAAACATGAGTACTAGGAGCCAAGGAGCATTGGGGCCATCTTTAGAGCTGACTACCACATTCTCTATGGACCTCTTCCCGGAAAATACACTATAAACCCTGGGCTGAGAAATGTTATCCTAATACAGGGCCAAATTTATAAATGTACCTAGAGATGCCAGAAATATTTTGCAAAAGGTATGAGTTTAGTCATAGCCTTACAGAATGATAATTTCATCAGTGAATAGGATAGAGAGGCAGGTGGGAATTCCAAACAGATTAACTGGAAAAGCACACATATGTGACAAAAGTCACCCTATATTTGGGAAACTATGAGAGACCCACTATTGGCTGAAGCATTGGAAAAGTGAGAGACATAAGCCTGGGTCACAGAAGACTTTAAAAGCCATGCCAAAGAGGATGACTTTTATTGTTCACTCTGGAGAACCTGTGAAGTCATATAAGGACCTGATTTATAAAACCCAATTTATATTTTAGAAGATTGTTCTGTCTGTTAACTACAGGAGGAGAGTGGAGAGCTTAGTTGAGAAGCTATTATACCAGGATGGGGACAAGACCCAATAATGACATGAACAGGGGCATGAACAATGAGAATGGAATGGAGAGTTCATTTACAAGGGTTTGTTAGGAGGCAAAATGGTCAAATGTATAGGAATTGGTAATCAACTGATGTGGGAGATGAAAGAAAATAAGACATGAAGGAAGCTTATGAGCTTTCACTCTGGCCAACAGAGTGAAAGCTCATAGTCAGAAGAGGCCCTATCTGGGGAGATTATAAAGCATAAATATGAGTTTGGGAAATCTGATAAGTATTTTCCAATGTATATGAACTGGAAAACCACACGTGTGAAAACTTCAAAAAATAAATTTTTATAGATAAGTAGGTTTGGAAAATACTGTAAATCTTATGCCATTGGAGATTTACAATATCAATGTATTAAAGATCAAAGTTTTTTTGTTGTTCTTTTTTTTCCAATAAAGAGACCCATATATTTTCCAGGTAATGTTTCCCAAAAATATTTGACAGTAGAACCTTCTGCTCAACCTGTATTAACATACTACAAATCTAGCGTTCTGGGTAACAATCGACACGTCATGAAAATTTCCAGTTTCCTCAACTCATCAGTAAATGTCCAACAAAACTTGCCCAAAATGACGTTACAACAAGGTAGTGACCAAGTTTTTGAGCCTCACATCAGTCATAATAAAGTCTTTAGGAAATAATATTTGCTTGAATTTATAAAGAAAATCAAATTTAGTTTTATGCTTTTAGCTATTTCTGTATGTGTACTTTCCTCTATCAGAACTAACATGCAATAAGGTTTTTAAAACTATGCCAAAAAAAAAATTGTTTTTTACCTTGGGGAATAAAAATGTTTCCTAGCTGAAAAATTTACCAACTTTTTAGTATGATCAATTGTTACCTGTTGCCATATAATAAATGTTGGCCCCTCTCCCAAAGTATTGCCCCATGTTGAGATTTTGAAATGAAAAAGACATCAGGGCCTGGTTGATAAGTGGTATGTCAGCCCATGTTTCTTAAGTGAGTGCTGCTTTTGAGAACCTGACAACAGGCTGACATCACGTGATCTTTACTGGGTTCTGAATCCCCATCTGTAAAGTTAGGAGAATGTTAAGCAAAGCTCACTGCAAAGCTGGAAACTCTTGATGGTTCCTGAAGCTATAAAGAATGTGTTTCTGCACTTATAAATGAATGCAGGCACTGAAAATCACCCAAGGGAAAATAATTTGCTTCCAACATGTAGTGTTTTTTAAGCTTCAGATTTCTGATTATAATCCCAAAAAGCCCAGCATGTTACCTGAAGAAGGAACAGTACAGCGATTGAGGGGAAGGTTTAAGTTGGGTGAATCTTAATTCTGTTGTTTATTGCTATGCAACTAAGTTACATAAACTTGTTTTGCTTAGTTGCTCAACTATAAAGTGGAGGTAATAATGTTTAGATCTGGGGTTTTGTGGAAACTAAAAGAATAACTTACAGAACCCTCAATTAAGATGAGCTATTATCATTGTCAACAAAAAGGCAATTTCCACCTATAATCCAGATCACCCTGATACAGAAAAAAATTGTATAGATCTCACAGTGGGAACAAAATAATGACAACACCTTAGATTTGAATAGTGTTTCAGAGTCTATAAGTAATTCCACATCTCTCAGTCTATTTGATAATAAAGCACACTCCTCAGTAGAATCGTGTTAGCAGAGCTGTGTCCAGCCGCTGGTGGGAAACGGATAAGCATAGTGAGCCAGGGAAGCACAGGACCGACAGCCATTAGTGAGAAATAACAGATGGTGTCTCGTTTTTTGCTATAGGCAAAGATCCAAATGACATGACTAAATAGAAAGACAGCCCCATAGGACCGCATTTGGGCTCCTACTGAGCACGGAGCCTGAAAGGCAGGGACATTTTTAATAACCTTTCTTTGACAAGCTTAAAGCCATTTAATGTCTAAACCTGTCATACACATCCAGCCAGGAGAATAGACCTCCAGAGAAAACCGCAGAGCACACAGTCTCACCTCCCTGTGAAAAAAATAAAAAATGCACGCACACGTTACAAAAAATATATATATATAATATATATATTTTTATTTATATATATATAAATTTTATATATATATAAATAAATATATATATGTGTATATATATATACATATATATGGCAAGGTCACAAAAGCTAACTTTCCATTTAAATAAAAACAGTCATTGCCCTTCTCATGGCAACCTTCTAGACCTGCTTCCCATTTTGCATTGGATGAAAAGTTGAGTTTCCATCCAGTCATCATTTAAATAAAACAATACAGGGCTCATGGCTATTTTAGATGTAATTGTAGTTCAGTCTAATTAGAAAGCAATGCACTATAAATTATCATGTGTTGAAAGTCTGCACCAAAAAAAGAAAGAAAATGAACTCATAATTCTTTATATATTGGATTTCACTTTTTCATCAATCCAAATGAAACAAGTAATTGCTTCTTTTTAACAGCTTCAGAAGTAAATGGAGGAAAAAAAATCAGTAATCACCATGATTAAAAACATTGTGATTTTTTTTTTTTTTTTTTGTCTGTCGCTATAATATTCAACAATGGTGCACCGGTGATTTTGCAAAAACATTTACTACAGCAAATCTATCTAATAAATTGTGTTTGTTTTGCAACACGTCAGCTAGCAGGAGCGTTCATGTAGACATGAATTTGATTTTCCCTGGAGTCCATGGCTTCATTTTGCCCCAGCTGTTTCATTTTCTTCTCATCACCAAATCATTTTATTATCATAACTTTCCATGCTTTACTCTCCTATAGTTTTATGTGAATACAAGTATATAAGAGCTACCTCCATGTTGAGTAGTGGGTTGAAGATTTACATTTAAATCCTGCCTTAAAAGTACATTTGTCAGGAGGAGGAAGGTCGAGAAGAAAAAAAAAATAGCTAGAAAAAATGTCATTTTATCATTGCTTAACTATATTATATGAACACTTACAAGGGCTGCAATGGGAAAAAAAAAAAGTTACCTTAGTAAAAACAGGAATAATAATGTCTGTTTGTTCTGCAGATTAATGAATTAAACTCAAATAAAAGAGGCTCACTAATTACCGTTGGTAGACAGACCTGGCATAACCATCTACATCTTCCTTATATCTCTCTCATGCCCAAAGCATTATTTCAAACGTGAAATGTGTATTTATTTGTAAACTCAGTAACCCTGTAAATTCCATGAAAGAGGCACTTTTTCTTGTCTACCCATGCACGCCTGGTAGATTTTTAAAGACTATCTGTTGAATATATAATGTAATTAACAGCACAAAATGGATAGGACTATAAAAACCCAGTGAAACAGAGGCAAGCTGAAACACATTTTATCCTGGCCATATCAGAAGTTTGCAGTGGAGAAATGTGGGTCCCTGTGATGGAAAGGAAACGTGCTCAAGCTCATTCCTTCATCAGGGCAATTTCCTAAAACCTTAGGCTTTGCCTTCTCTCTCCTCCCATGCCTCCTTTTCGAAGGATGTCTAGGGTCTCTCTTCCACAGTTCTGCACAACCCAGCATGTCCATGCCTATCTTGATACTCGACCTCATGATGTCCACTCTTCTCACTGATGAACTAGATATTCATTGTGTTCATTTCACTTCTCTCTGTCGTGAGCCCTCCTGATGACTGTGCTTGCATTGCTGCTTCTGATAGAGGCGACATACTAAATCCTCAGAAAATGAGTACAGTCCCAAGTCCCCGGCTTATGATGCTTTGAATCACAAGTTTTCAACTTTGTGAGGGCGCCAAAGCCAAACGCATTCTGTAGAAAGCATTCTTTGAATGTTGAATTCTGATCTTTTCCTGGACTAGCCCTATGTGGTAGGACGCTCTCTGTGATGCTGGGCAGGGCAGCGAGGGCTGCTCCCAGTCAGCCACACAGTCACCAGGATCAACGATGACACATTTAGAATCAGCCTGGACCTGTACACCCAATCTGTCTTTCACTTTCAGTACAGTGTTCAACAAATTACATGAGATACTCAGCACTCTGTTATTGAATAGGCTTTGTGTTAGAAGATTTTGCCCAGTTGTGGGCTAATATAAGTGTTCTGAGCACTCTTGCAGAAGGCCAGGCTAAGCTATGTTATTCCTAGGTTGGTGTGTTAAGTGCATTTTGAACTTGCAATGTTCTCAGCTTACGATGGATTTATCTGGATATAACCCCATTGTAAGTTGAGGAAGATCTGTAGTAAGCAAATGGGTGTACCGCTTTTATAGTCAGAAATACCGATGTTATCTTTTTTTTAAAAAACTTTCATTCATGTTGTGAGTCTTGAAAAAACAATTGTTAAAGAGTTTGCATATCTTCTTTAACAGAAGTTCTTTGATATAGTTCGTCAACAGAGCATAGCTTCTGGGCTGTGTATACCTGGTTCATTTTTCCATAAGTAAAAATAAATATCATAACATTAATTTAAAGTATGTTGTTCCAGGAGGATACAAGGACACATCCCATTTCAAAGGGTCTGTAAACACCTGGTCTCAGTGCTAAAAGTGTGAAGGGGAGGGGTCTCTGGTGACTTCATTGGTTAAAGGGGCTGACTCTTGATTTCGGCTCAGGTCATGACCTCAGGCTGGTGAGACTGAGCCCCACGTGTGGGCTCCCCTCTGGGTGTGGAGCCTGCTTAAGTTTCTCTCTCTCCCTCTCCCTCTTCCCCCAACTGTCTCTAAAAAATAAAACATTAAAAAAAATAACTTGGAGGGTAGTCCTCTCAATATCAACTTTCAGTGTAAACTGATCAGCACTGAGTGAGGATAACTCTACTTAAAATAAGGTAACAAATAATAATATTATAACAATATTATTACTGTTCCCTTTCTGATGTTCAAAATCCTGGTTTTTCTCTAGGCTACCTTTAATTCTTCATGTAAAAACGTTCTTCCCCTTATGGGCCCTATAGCACTTAATCATATTGCTGGAACACCCGGGTGGCTCAATCCATTATTGGTCTGCCTTCTCCTTAGGTCATGATCCCAGGGTCCTGAGATCCAGCCCAGCATGGGGCTCCTTTACTCAGCAAGGAGCCTGCTCCAGGAGCCTGCTCCCCTCTCTCCCTCTGCCCCTCCCCCTTGTTTATGTTCTCTCTCTCTCTGTGTCAAATAAATAAATAAAATCTTAAATAAATAAATAAATACATACATACATAAATACCTAGCCAATCATGGTCTAACCTGAATTATAGTAATACTTTCTCTCGCCCTGGAATTTAAGTTCCCCGCAGGCAGACAAGGACTATGTGTATTCATCTTTGTATGTTGTAGTTTAGTACAATGGCCAGTCAGGAGTGTTTAATAAAGGTGGATTTACTGAGAGTCAAACAAAAAGCAGTCCATTGTTTTTCCTGGTCTGTAGAGGGACTCAATCTCCTCCGGTGTTTGCTTAAAATACATCAGGCCTACAGGTCAATGCTCCATACTCACAATTTCTCCAATGAATAAAACAACATCCCTATGAATGATAGAACATTACTGGCTTGGATACGTATATCAAATCATCACAGTGTACCTTTTAAATATCTTACAATTTTATTTGTCAATAATGTCAATGAAGCTGGAAAAAGTTTAATAAAATATATCCGGGTTTTAAAAAGGAAAAAATGGCTTTATTCATGAAAGATGATATTTATCATCTGACTCTTGCCTAATGCTCCTCTGGAGAAGTGTCCAAATCCATTTTATAAGCCTGGATTAAGGCTTAAGTGATATCTGAATATGATAATGCCAAAAATTACTTATAATAAAACCTCACATATATGTGAGTTTTCTTGTAATTACAGAGCTAATTCATGTCTATTGTTAAGCATAACCCTTTAAACATCTTTTATTTAATTAAGTAAATATTTGAGGCTTCACTGTGTCAGGTATTGTACTAAGTGCTATAAATACAAGGATAATTAGAAAGAAAAAGGTCTGTCCTCACAGAGTTTATGACTCATTGGCGGAAGCAGAGGGGATACGAATTAGTTAACAAATATTTATAAAACAGCAAATGAAGTGCTATAATTTGGGAATTACACAATGTTAAAGGAGTACATTTAAGAGTCTTTCATCCAAAAATCAAGAATATCTATCTGTTCTCACTTTCTAGTGAAAAAATTCTTGTTTTTATTTTCTCTTACCAGTTAGTTTGACTGAGCTCATTTTTAAATTGTTCCAGTATTATAGATACCTTCCCTTTTGTCCCATAGGATCTTTTAAAAGGTTTTATTTATTTATTTATTTGTCAGAGATAGAGAGAGAGAGAGAGAGAGCACACAAGCAGGCAGAGTGGCAGACAGGCAGAGGCGAAGAGAGAAGCAGGTTCCTTGCTGAGCAAGGAGCCAGATGCAGGACTCCATCCCAGGACTCTGGGATCATGACCTGAGCCAAAGGCAGCGGCTTAACCGACTGAGCCACCCAGGCATTCCAGACAGAAACTTTTTGTTTTTTTAAGACTTTACTTATTTATTTAACACAGAGAGAAAGATCAGAAGTAGGCAGAGAGGCAGCAGAGAGAGGGGGGAATAGGCTCCCTGTTGAGCAGAGAGTCCAATGCAGGGCTCGATCCAGGACCCTGAGATCATGACCTGAGCCGAAAGCAGAGGCTTAACCCACTGAACCAAAAGATCCCATAGGATCTTTTAAACTGGAGTATTCAAGCTTGTATTCATGATAACATAAAATAACATGTATAAAGCACTTAGCGGAGTGCCTGGAACATAGGGAATGTTGTTCTTACTGACTTTCGATGTGCCATGCATTCTCAGTAGTAATGGTAATTTGTCTTGTCCTTACAACTGTCCTATAGGGTGAATATTATCATTATCATTCCCATTTTAAAGATTAGAACACTAAGGCTCAGTGTTCAAGTAACTGGTCTCAGATCAGCAAGAGACGGCTAGTCGTGCAGTCAAGACCTAAACCTTGGTCAGCCTGAATATCCAGTACATGCTTGCTTTTCTTGTTGTATTCTGCTACTCTCACTACCTCCTTAGTGGCCCAGATAGTCCTAGCATTCTCTTGTATTTCTGTCTGGACGTTTCAAGGACCTGTGGACTTGATCATTATACTTACCATGCTCTCCTGGGCTACATATCTCCCTTGATACCTCCAACCTTGCTTGCACTCTAACTCCATTACATTTCCTCCAGCCGCCCTAGGACCTCTCAGCATTTCTTTTTATTGCTTATAGCTGGTAACTATCTCTCTTTGATGTTTAATTTGTTACCCTTTCCCCTCTAACTAATGTTAGGACACAAAGTTTGGTGATCAGAGTACTGTCGGAACCTAGAAGAATAACACAGGTGCTAATACAACACTTTTTGGATTCAGATCATATAGAGTCAAATCTCGGTTCTAGTGCCTTGTGTGTCTTCCTGAAATTCTCCTGCCTTGAGCTTTTTACCTGCAAAATGAGGATAATATAATTTTTGTGAGAATTACACTAGGTAATGGTTCTAAGTGCTTGGTATATGACTGGTACATAGTTAAGGGGCCAATAAATGGTACACCTGGTACATACCATGATTCAGATATTTTTAATGAAATAGAATAAAAACCTTAATAGTGCAAAAGTAGTCAATGAAAATAATATTATCTCATTGTTACCACAATATGAATAAAATAATGACAAGATCAGCTGAATATATAAAGAAGACCCATGCAACCAATTGCAGATCTCTTACACTACATTTTTATAACTCTGAATCTGGCAGACATCAGTAGTCAGCAATAAATAACAAGCCACTTTTCAAAGT